>JACEGR010002850.1:0-118011 GCA_014170235.1 Listronotus bonariensis
TATATATATATATATATATATATATATATATATATATATATATATATATATATATATATATATATATATATATATATATATATATAAATATATATATATATATATATATATATATATATATATATATATAAATATTTTCAGACAAGAAATCTTTCGATCTGTAAAAAACAGCCTTAATAACCAATTTTACTGAAAACAGTACTAAGTAAAAGTCGTTAATAGTTATATCAGAGGTTAATTGGTTTTCTCCGAACTAATGACCACAAAGTATAGAGAGCAATATCTAACGGTTTAAACGCTGGTGTTGACATATTGTGTTCTTGTGCATAAAAATAAATGAAATGTGTTGATAGTCTCATAAATAATTGTTACGGAGCGAATCGTTATTCAATTCTAAATCATTTAAATTGACTTCTTAACAATAAAAACCGTTGCCACACAAGTGGTTGAGTCGTGATGGAAATATTGATTTATTTACAGATTACTACAACTAGTCATCAGTGCATACTTGACAAGCGAAAAACAAGTGAACTAGACAACTTAATATCAACATTTTAAAATAAACATAGGCGTAAAATAAGACAAATAAATAGATACACTGTTTAAAGGTCTGGGTCACACGTAACCGCACCGAGCCCGTGCTGGGCCCGGGTTAACAATGGTAGGGAAAAATGAGGCAGATTGATTCGGAAAATTTCAAAAGTTTTTATGTCCTGAAAATATTAAATACATTTTTTTAAACTGAGTCTATTGCATTATGTTTTAATTTTATTACTATGGCTTCTTGTTTAACTAAAACATAACATTTATTCCCTACTGCTTAATACATAGAAATCTACTACCCGAGTCCCGATGTGTTTCCATCCGAGACCCAGCCAATGATCTGAAAAATAATATGGATGAATACAGCCAAAAATCATAATAACCCCTACTTGGGCACTGCGCAGTCCCCTTGTAGGCATGCGCAATAAAAATTTACAGACCGGCGGAAAACAAACAACAGGACCGGGTTTAACATTTTGTATAGGTTTCATTTATAAAGAAAAAATACCAAGTAATTTTGTTTCTTGGATATACATATTTAAATATTTTACTTTATATTTGTATTCGTCTTTCATAGCAGTCCCTAAAAGTAAACCGGTTTAAATATACTATTTTTGTTTTGTATATTTTTTATTTTTCGATCGTATCTAGGGATGTCAAATTAAAAAAAAACATCGATACATCGATATCGATGCCAGACCTTCAAAAGATTTGTTTACGTTTTTATTTTTCTGAAGTATTTTGTGTTACTTTTTTGCTTTCTCAGAACTAACCGCAAATGCTATGATTTCATATTTCGGTACGAACTTTTTACGATAATATTTAGAAAAAAAGCATTATCAACGGTTGCGACAAATCCTCAACTTTTAGGCGGTTCGAGGTCGGTGACGCAAGGAAAGGCACTCCACGGAGAAAAGTTGGTAAGACTGGGTAAAATCAAAGCCGATGATCAATCCAGTGGCGTCTAGAATTTGCGCATTTTATTTTACATTGTTTTGGAACTGATATTTGTTGAAAGATGTAATTTCATATGTTTCTTATTTAAAGTAAAAGAATTTACAACCTAATAATAATTAAAAACTGTTGTGTAAACGGTTGTTCTACTAATACAATAAACTGTATATCTCCGGCACTGAACAACATGGCCGAAAAATGGGAGATGTGACACGGTCATAACACGTCAAAGCAACATGGCCGAATGTCGCGACCCTATATAGACCGACTTTGATGATACTTACCTTTTTATAGCCTTTTTTACAGGTTAAGCTTAATGTTTAAATAACTGGGGGAGGGGAGGAACGGTGGATTTTGACTGTGAAACACACAATTATAGTCATTTCTTAAGCTACATTTACAGAATTACTTAAATTTAAACCGGCCCAAATGGAAAAAACAGCCTTCTACAAATAAAACACAATCCCTTATATCGAAAACATAGTCGCTACTGAATGATTGTATGAATTTAATTATTCTTTTTTAAAGCGAAACATTTTACTTGTCTTTCATTATAAATATGGCCTAAGGAGGTTAGAGATCAACCGCAAAACGCTTCTTTCACACATTTTGCACATGTTCTGAACTAATGGTTACATAAGCGTCGTGTAAGTTTGCCATAATTCAAGGACGTTTGAATAAAAACAGATGTTGATTATCTAGTAAACGAAATACAAAGTAAATACGTTAAAGAATTTAGGGAAATAACGCATTTCAAGTTAAATTGGTAATGAGAATATTAAAAGAATATAGGTAATTAAAACTAAGCAACTTGTCAACGTTGCAGTTGCAATTCAGCGCCCTCATCGAAAACTTTATGAACTTTTTGGAGGCATTATGACATTTCGTAGTTATACAGGATGGGCAAAACAGCGACATCCAAACTTTAAAAATTATTGTTTTTTATAATAACTTTTATACGAATTAAGATATTTTTAAAAAATGTAGTGGACGCCTTCTATGCACCAGTGTCGTCCATGAGCGGTTTAATGTTATTATTTTTTAATAAAAAAATGGTACGCCACTGCATTTTCCTAAAATAAAAATAATTTTTAAAATTTCCGGTTAGTTGAGAACAAATTTAATCTCTTGACTTTTTTTTATTTGATGAACGGTTTTTGCGTAAATAAATAAAAACCATTTCTCGGCATGGTCAAATCCGTATCTAATTAAAGAATAAAATATCGAAGGTAATTTTTTACTATAAAATTTGATATTATCTATACAAAATGACCGTGCCGAGTAATAATTTTTATTTATTTACGCGAAAACCGTGCATCAAATAAAAAAGTCAAGATATCAAATTTGTTTCAAACTGAATGGAAATTTTAAAAAATTATTTTAGGAAAATGCAGTAGCGTTCCATTTTTTATTAAAAAATATTAACGACACTGGTATATTTTTTTTCTTGTATTAAAAAAATGTGTTTTGGTGTATCGAAGTCGTCCTTATATTAGTATAAAAGTTAATATAAAAAAACAATATATTTTTTTAATTTTTAACACCCTGTAGTTCGAAAACTAAGACGTTTAGGACAATTTTTTATATAAAGTTTTTTAATATTTTTTAGTGTAGAATTAGTTTTTGCTTGCTATTATTGCAATTGGTATTGTATTTCTTTAATTTCTTTTTCTATGATTTATTAAATAATCGCAATAAAAAATAAACAAATAATTAGTCCATAGGAGGTCGACTTAAATCTTACCTAAATGATAGATTAGTTGTTCACATTAAATCGACGAAAACTTTTTATAAGAAATTTATGGGACCAGAAGAAAGAAAAATTAAACAAAACTGTTAAGCGGAAAAAGGTACAGAAAACATAACCCCTTTTTTCGTGGCTTTTCCTAAAACTATTCTTAACGCTCCGACTATTAACCTTTCTTTGTGCTATTTGGGTTTTTAAACAATGATGGTGATGCAAAATTGTTTTCTAAAATGTAATTCGTTGTTTTTAAAAGTAGGTACCTGACTTAAGCCGAGACACAAACCAAAATATATCTGTTAATATTCTTTGCCAAATTAGATCTAGATACCCACTTTTGACAGCTGATTGACCGAATTGCAACACTGTGCTTCTTAAACTGAGTTGCGATTTAAAAAAAACGTGCCTAATTTTCTAGTGTTTTTAATATTCTATTTACAGCCATAGATACAATTTATACCTTGTTTAAACTTCAAGTAATATATCCGAACGGTTTTTTTCGTTCAATGTGTACCTGACCTTAGTCCCAAGAGCTAGTTTCCACAGAAGGTAAAGACGACTTAAGCTTGTGGGCCTATTTACCACTTCTTGCGATATACGCCTCGTCTAAATTGAAACTGCACTTTGTAACATCGATCCCAAAGAATTAAATGTTATTATTTTATTGTTCAAAAACAACACATTTATACGGACTTTCAGTGGTCTTGCATCTAGCATCCCATCCCGTAATTTCTAATATTAATCTTCCAGTACGAATCCTCTACCAAGTGGCCAAGTTCTGCAATGCAAACAAAAACATTAAGTCTTGTGGTCGTCACATTTAAAAATAACCCTAGCTGACATAAACACACCACTGAACAATCCGAAGTGACGTCGCGTGGACTAATAAAGACACTTGGACGAAGTCGCCCTTTTCGTTCGTTTCCAAGATCTATCCAGTAAATCTTTCTCACCAAACATACTTTGACACAATATACCAACTTATCATAGTAAAACAGTGTAAAAGGTCGAGGGCGAAGGCCTACTTCGCCCACGCCTATTTACGCCACTGATTAAGGCCAAATATTTACATTTAAACTTTTTAGTCGTTGTCCCACTGTTCACATATAAATTTTGCAAATGTGCATTCCAAATTGTTTTTTAACACGCTTTTATTAGCTTCACTTGTATATTATATGTATGTATGTAACTCTCCTATCCTACGCCATTTGTATTTTACTGTCTATAGTACTTTCAGAAACCACAGTAAAAAAACTTTTTTTTAATATGTCCAGATACAGGTCCCTGTAAACAAACTTAAATGCCTCATGACTATTTTTAATTTTTGACACTAGGTGTCACTACAAATGATAAAGTGGCTTATTACTGTTAGTATATGTCATCGGCTTAACTGCGTTTGCTGGCTCAACGCAAGGCTCAACGCGGGTCTTCGCTGATGACGGATTTACCAAAGTCGGTCTATAGGGTCGCGACATTCGGCCATATTGCTTTGACGTGTTATGACGTCACATCTCCCATTTTTCGGCCATCTTGTTCAGTGCCGGAAATATACAGTTTATTGTATTAGTAGAACAACCGTTTACACAACAGTTATTAATTATTATTAAGTTGTAAATTCTTTTACTTTAAATAAAAAACATTTGGAACTACATCTTTTAACACATATCACTTCCAAAACAATGCAAAATGAAATGCGCAAATTCTAGACGCCACTGGATTGATCATCAGCTTTGATTTTACCCAGTCTTGTCAACTTTTCTCCGTGGAGTGCCCTTCCTTGCGTCCCCGACCTCGAACCGCCTAAAAGTTGAGGATATGTCGCAACCTTATAAATATAAACTAACCTTGGGATTTACCGGTAGTGGGTTCTAATCCCGTCCACACTAAAAAATAAGAGCGTGTAATTTTTTTTTTTGGCAATAAATTGACCTAAAAGTGAAAAATAAATATAAAAACTAAAATACACGTTTTCATGGCATATCAAACTAAAAACTAAAACAAAAAGCGTAGGCTTTACGACATATTTTTTTTATCAACCGCCCGACGCTTTTTTACAGTAATACTGGTATTAGTCCCAAAGCTAGTAAACCCTTCAAGTAACGTAGACCTGTAAGGCTAGAAATTTGTATAGCCATGAGTCATAGCAAGCTAAGTACGAAAATCATTACCTGGCAGGCATCAGCCGTGCACATTATCACCCTGTATATTTTTGAAAGTTTAAAAAATAATAAAAAAAAAAACAACAAAACTTAGCTTAACATTTTTCTAAAATTTAGTTTATTTATAATAAGGTTTGAAAAAAATTGACAGGCGTTTTCGATGAGCACAAGTACCTGCAAGGCGAACTGTAAGGTGTGGCTGATTTGGATGGCCATATTTCCAAAACTAATAAAGATATATGTACCTAATGTGGTATTTCCTTAAAGCTCTTTTAATGGTAATATAATATACAGGGTGCCTCATTTAAAAAGAAAAACTTTTTTCCCACCCTGCATATTATCACCAGTATCACCGTTAAAAAGATCTTTAAAAGAGCTTTAAGGCCGTGTTTCCACGGGCCACTTTTTGCAGTTGATATGGGCCACAAAACATAGTTGATGTGTGGTTCTACTGTCGTCAGCTTAAAGTTTCGTTTCCAACAATGCTAAAATTAATTTGTCGTCGGTATGGCTATTGTCAAACCACTTTTTGTGGCTCATAATAACTTCAAAAAGTGGAACGTGGAAACACGGCCTAAGAAAACACCACATTAGGTACATTTAACTTTATTAGTTTTGGAAATATGGCAATCCAAATCAGCCACACCTTTCAGTTCGTCTGGCAGGTACTTGTGCTCATCGAAAACGCCTGTAATTGTTTTAATTAATTAAAAAACCAGGATGACGTACCTCGCAATTTCTACGACACTGTAGGCGTTAAATTATATAAATATTATTTAATCAACAGAAAAAAACAGCTGGTTAGCAAGGTTAGTTTATATTTATAAGGTTGCGAGATATCCTCAACTTTTAGGCGGTTCGAGGTCGGGGACGCAAGGAAGGGCACTCCACGGAAAAAAGTTGGCGAGACTGGATAAAATTAAAGCTGATGATCAATCCAGTGGCGTCTAGAATTTGCGCATTTCATTTTGCATTGTTTTGGAAGTGATATTTGTTGAAAGATATAATTCCAAATGTTTTTTATTTAAAGTAAAAGAATTTACAACTTAATAATAATTAAAAACTGTTGTGTAACCGGTTGTTCTACTAATACAATAAACTGTATATCTCCGGCACTGAACAACATGGACGAAAAATGGGAGATGTGACGTCATAACACGTCAAAGCAATATGGCCGAATGTCGCGACCCTATATAGACCGAGTTTGGCTGGTTAATAGTTATTTTCACATCGTTAACAATATATTTTGGTGGTAGGGGACTGTTAGATGCCACCTTACATTTTGTAGGACATTTTTTCGGTTTATTTAGATAATTATCTTAAAAATTACCAGAGAAAATCCCTGTTTGTAATCAATTTTTGATATCTGAGGAGGTGATCTGCAAACCGCAGTTTTTGACAAAACCGAGTTATGTACAGAATATTATACTTTAAATAGTGTTCCATGGCCAAACCAGAGATTTTCTTAAGTAACTGTATTCATTCTATCCTAACTTCTTAAAAATGTTTGACATTTTATTCAAGGTCGCAACAAAAATCTGTTTTTCTTAAAATAATCTCTCATGCAAAACTGCGGTTTGCAGATCACCTTCTCATCTGTCAAATCAACACATTTAATTCCTGCTACCCCTGTAAGCTACCACCAATAAAAGTTGTTGTAAGGAAAAAAGTTGGGCGTCTTATCGAAATGAAGCTACACACGAAAAAATAGCTCGTTAGTCATGACTTGGAAAAATGGTCCAGGGATCCCTAACTATTTTTTTAACTTTTAATTTTGATGTGTTTTAAAAGCGCGTGTTAAAGTTTTTTTAAACTATAATTATTTGAGGTCCCAGATGTTTTTCAATACAAGTCGTTAAAAAAGAGTTAACCACCTGTTTAGGTATTTTCTTTTGCATAATTAAGACATTTTATCGCAGTAATATTCACGTGTTTGAATACTCTGGGAATATGTCCTTAAATAGCTTAAAGCAATTTAAAATAAACTACCAGAATACTTATTAGGAATACTAATGGAATCAATATACTTGTTTTTGCTTGGTGTAATAATATTAATATCTATAATTGAATACTACTTTTGATACCGTGATAAATAGTTTGTTTCCGCTATTATAAAAGCAATTACGTATGGTTAGAATAAAATATATGACTTATTACAAATAACTACTTTACTGTAAATATAATGACGTTTTTACTTTGTTTTAAATTGTGTTTGCGATGCGTCTAGTTTAAATTTTAATAAAAAAATAATAAACATGGTGTCCCAACTTTATTTATACACGAAATAACTTCGCTACACACCAGAGTTGGGTAGTATTCAAATAATCGGTATTCTGAATCCTATTCAGAATACATTTGGCTGGTATTCGAATACTATTCCAATCTATGTGTTTGGTATTCGGTATTAGACCGAATACTTTTTGGTAAGTATTCGGTTTTCTGGATTTTGAATATCATTTTTAAATATCCTGGTATTCAAGTAGCAGTATTCAAATTTCATAGTTATGCTGACGATAGTACCCTTCACTCCACTTTTCAGGCTCCCAAACCAATCTCTCAACCCGACTTGGAAAGCAAACGCTGGGCGATGCAGATATCTCTTTCACAGGATCTCAATTTGATATTGGATTGGGGCGCCAAAAATCTCGTTCAATTTAATGCATCCAAAACACAATCATATTCCTTGTCGCGAAAAAATCATCAAACACTCATCCTTTGCTTATGAGTGGCGAGGTTTTGCAGAGCGGGGCCACATTTAACCTTGTGGGCGTCACATTTGAGAATAACCTTAACTGGCATAAACACATCGTATCTATAGCCACCGCGGCTTTAAAAAGGCTTGGATTTCTTTTCCGAGCCAAAAAGTATTTTTCTCCTTCCAATTTATACACTTTGTATGTGTCCCAAATTCGACCCTCTCTGAAATATTGTTCTCATGTCTGGGGAATGGCATCCCCTACAACCCTCAGCATTCTTGATGCCATTCAAAGAAGGGCTGTTCGTCTTATTAATGATCCTTTACTTACTCAGACTCGTCGAGCTGTGGGAGATCTATCGCTCTTCTATAGATACTTTTACGGTTTCTGCTCGGACGAATTATCCAGTATAGTCCTTCCTTTTGCAGCTCCCAACAGAGAAACTCGTGGTTCCGCGCGTATGCATCCCCATACGGTCCAACTGGACAGGCCCCAAACTTCTCACTTTGTTCGTTCTTTTATCCCTAGAGTTTCTAGACTGTGGAACCTATTGCCAGCGGAAGTCTTTCCTCCCCCCAAATCTTCAAGTTTTAAGTCCCGTGTTAACAAACTTCCTCTTACCCTGCTTAAGACACCCACGGTACGTTAGTATTTAGGCTTTCAGCCTTCGTGGATTGTACAAAGATTTAAAAAAATCCTGATTGTAAATACTGTTTAATTATTTTTATATGCAGTTATGCACATAAATAAATATACAAAGTAAATTTTATGGTATTTTTTAGAGAGTTGCGTCAACTCCGATTTTGACAAAATTTGGTATACGGGGCTTTTTGGAGTGCTGATCACAAATCTGTTTTTTCGAAAACGTTTCGTTCTTGAGGTATCCATCATCAAATTTTAAAGTTACCTTAATTTTATTATATTCCCCCTCTTTGCACCCAATTCTTAATTTAAAGCTAAGATGGCAAAAAATATACACCCCTTTTCCATTTATAGTAGCGCTAAAAACTTCTGCGATTGAGACGATTTAAAAGCTTTGTAATTGAATAAAAAAAAAAGTTCAAAATAAATATAAAAACAGGTTTTAAATGGTGTAAATTAAACATTTTGTGACATTTTAGCTTTTATTCATAGTATTCATGAATACTTAATCCTGTTATTCAAGTACAGTAGGATTCGAATACCGGATTTTATTATTCAACCTAACTCTGCTACACACAAGCTACAAAAGGTAAAAAATATTTGTCTGTCTACACTTATTTGATTGACAGTATTAGTAATATACAAGGTGTTTAAAAACGGAACTTTTATAGTCAAGTTTTCTTTAATGGAGAACCCTATATTTTTTGACACTTTTTTAAGTTTTTATTGAATTCTATAATAAAAAAGTATAACACACTATACGTCAGGTTATCGGTGGTTTCTAAAATATTAACAGCATGTTGATATACTTGTTAACGATATAAAGTGAAGAAGGCATAATAATACCACAAATTATCAGAATATACAGATGCAAAAGTGCAGCGAAATACGCTTACTTGTTTCTATGACCTTGAGAAAGAATAAATGGAACATCTGCACCAATGTATGGATCGTAATATTTTAAATTTGTAAAGGTTAAACCGCACCAAGGCGCTAAGGAGAGATAGACTTTTATAGTAACTAATTAGGCAACTTTTTTATGTGCTGAAAACGGAACAAAAGAATAATACACTAAATGGGAATTTACAAACTAAAAATTTTACCCATTCTTTGAACGGTAAAATATTGTTAGTAGATGTCACGTTTGGATCAACCTGTAATAAAATGTCTATACCTGGTTGCACAAAACATTTTAAAAAACGGTTAAACTAATGGGGGTTTAGAATGTTTGACAAAAAGCCATTAAAAAAAAACCTTGCCTAAAAACTGCTAATTAAGTTAATTAACGGTATTGTGTTTTTTAGCTTAATTGTGTATTAAAAAGTTTTGTGTAACTGGGGTTTGAAACAGAATAATTGAATGACAAGTAACACAAGTTTCTAAAGAAACCCCGACAATCTTTTAAAGCAATGGAGATGTTGCCTTAGTAATACCCAAACCTAATTAATTTGTTTTTTTAAATTTGGAAGTATGTATTTTTTTTAATACTGAAAAAACACCTCATTTGCTAAATTTGAACTATAGCCTTTTAAATGGCAGTGCGGCTATAAATAAAAAATATTTTCCTCTGTTTAGGCACATACTGATTAATAAGACACCCACGGTACGTTAGTATTTAGGCTTTTAGCCTTCGTGGTTTGTCCAAAGATAAAAAAAAAAAAAAAAAAATATCAATAACTTTAGTAACAAATCTAAGTAATTTGTAAAAGCTTTGTATTTATGTTAAATAGTCTTAAAATAATAGTGGTCCTTTGAGAATCTAAAAAGTGATCCGCTCCCGGTGATGGGGAAACAGAATAAATATACACATTTATATCCCATATTAAACGGTAAAAAAATTTAACAAGACACCATACTAACACTTTAAAAATAAAAGCATAAAAGTTCACAAACAACTAAACACAATTAACTAACTTATGCTCACGTTCTATACCAACAAAAGTATGGGACTAACTGACACCTAAATGAGCATTAGGTCACGTACTAAATCGTGGGGTGTATATCCACCACGCAGTGGGCGGGATGATAGTGGTGAAAGATTTCAACGAACACGCTTAGTTTCGCATCTGGGTATTCTGATAATTTGTGATAATACTGTCTGTATATTGGTTTTAATTATTTTTAAATAATTCTCTTACAGTGAGAGAGACAAATATTAAGATAACCTGAACTTAAGAATTTTTTGCCTTCCATTATAAGAACTACCAATAGAAAGGTCAAATATTTAATTTATTTTGAATACAAAATTGTTTTTTTATTGGTTGTAAAATATATTTAGTAAATAACTATTTTCTGTTGTTACAGATGATCACTCGGACTATGGCAGTACCGTCAGTGGCAGTACTGGAAAATCTCCGGGACCGATATTTACGGCCCCGGCGTTTACTTTTCCTGGGCAGCCGGGACCCGGTTCAGTACTTACCCACAAAGCCGCAGTGTACTATCATCACCAACTTAGTTTACAAGAAGACCAAGGGATTGACATGACACAGGTATGTTTTCAACTTTAATTTATACCGAAACATACAGGGTGTCTCTAAGAGATGCGAAAAGATGCTACCACAAATTCCTGAGGCTAAAATACGACGATTTAATTCACTTTATCTGAATCCAAAAGTGGATAATTTCGGAAATACAGGGTGTCAAATGTTTAATCTGGTTATTTTTTTTTAATAATGGGTGTCTTGTCAAAATATTCAGCTAAACGGGGATTTAAAAGAGAAAAATTCTAGACAGTAGTTAAAAACAAAATACCTTTTTGAACCACTCTCTATGTAACTTTTGGATATAAAATTTTATTCTTCAGCATAATTTACATAAAAAAGTATTCGTAGTAAAAGTTGATTTGAGCAGCCGTTTTTGAGATATCTGGATTTAAACAGGTTACTTCCTGTATTGCTAGGTCTGAACTATACAGGGTGTTTCAGATGGATTTTTGAGAGTGTAAAGTCTGGTGAATTTAAGAAGAAAAGTTCAAATAAACATAGGTCCCAAATGGCTTAACTTGTAAGATACAGGGTGGTGAAGTTTAAAAAAAATAAACTTTTTACCACTCTGTATTTAAAACTTAAAAGACATTTCGGACATATGTTTATTTGAAATTTTCTTATTATTATCACATAAGGATCCACATTCTTAAATGCATGCGCCCTAAAACTGAATTAAGGAAAAGAATAACTTAACAAATACTAATTTCGAAATTAACTATTACATTAGTCGCAAAAATCCCTAGGGCACAAAACCTTTATAATAGTCCAAGATCCGGCATTAAGAAAATATACCCCCATCTGTTAATTAAATAAAATAATATTTTCTAGGCAGATTTTAATGTAGTGAATGCAAGTGAACAACATCTGCCAGCATACGTCTGCTACATATAATAATAATTAATTAATTAGTAGTTAATTTATTTATAATTGTTACCTTTACATGTTAATTGCATAAACCAATGATCAGCGGTAAAATAGCCTAGTTGGTTAGGTAGCAGCATTTAGCAGTGCATGCCTTGTCGACACTCTGGGTTCGTATCCCGCACTGGGTAACGTTTTTTTCTATTTTTAACACGCTTTTATTAACTTGGGTTGTAACTATCTATCTATCTATGTAACGGAATCTTTGAGCCTAATTTTAACCAACTTCCAGCTATTCGATTTCTTTGAAACTTTGCACACGTGTCAAGGACCGATGAAGATGCAATAATTTAAAAACAGTATCCCGTTATCTTTTTTGAATCGCCAGGAAAAAAATTCCATTATATTATAAAAACAACACCTAGGATGCCATCTGTTGGCAACATTTCAAACTTTGCTATTAAATGAAGAAGAAATTTTTTAGTTTTTACACAATTTGGTTAGTTGCACCATTGGTGTTCAATTTTTATGAACAATAAAAATATAGGGTTAGTTGCACCATTGGTGTTCAATTTTTATGAACAATAACAGTTAATAAATGCCGTTAACACGCTTTTTTATTAACTTGGGTTGTAACTATCTGGCTATGTAACGGAATCTTTGAGCCTAATTTTTAACCAACTTCCAGCTATTCGATTTCTTTGAAACTTTGCACACGTATTAAGGAAACATGACAATGCAATAATCTGCAAACAGTATCCCGTTATCTTTTTTGGATCGCCAGGAAAAAAAATCCATTATATTATAAAAACAACACCTAGGTTGCCATCTGTTGGCAACATTTCAAACTTTGCTATTAAATGAAGAAGAAATTTTTTAGTGGGTTGCAATATATTGGCAACGGTCCAAACATTGCCTGGATTGCCATCTGTTGGCAAAATTTCAAACTTTGCTACTTAATGAAGAAGAAATTTTTAGTGAGTTGCAATCTGTTGGAAAAATTTTAAAATTTGCCACTCTTGTTCATTAAAAAATTTTTTCGCCATTTTGTCAAGAGTAGCAGAAACTAAAAATGAAAAATAATTAATAGTTTAAAAAAACTAAAAAACACGCTTTTATATGCAACCGAACTAAAAATTAGAAAATAATTTTTCATTAAAAAAATATTGTCATTTCATAGTAAAAAGCGTGGGGTGATAAATATATTAAATGTTATAATTATTATATTTGCAAATATCTATGATGGAAAAGTTATGAAAAAATAGTAAAATGCACCCCACGCTTTTTACTATGAAATGACAATATTTTTTTAATGAAAAATTATTTTCTAATTTTTAGTTCGGTTGCATATAAAAGCGTGTTTTTTAGTTTTTTAAACTATTAATTATTTATTCCCTTGTCTATTAGCAAAATTATGTTTACAATATTTAATTGAATAAAATCGGGCTGCTACCTAACCAACTAAGCTATTTCACCGCTGATCATTGGTTTATGCAATTAACATGTAAAGGTAACAATTATAAATAAATTAACTATTTATTAATTAATTATTATTAAGTGTAGCAGACCTATACTGGCAGATGTTGTTCACTTACATCCACTACATTAAAATCTGCCTAGAAAATGATATTTCATTTAATTAACAGATGAGGGTATATTTTCTTAATGCCGGATCTTCGACTATAATCAGCAATAGGAGTTTAGTTTAAAAATTAGAAGAAAGTGTTTTACCTTAAACTCATAGATTTAAAGGATGTTTGCCAATAAATATATACGTTAACATTTAAATCTAATGCAAACATATTTAATATGCACTTTGATTTGAATTTGAATACTTTATAAGTCAACATTGATAAGTAAACCTTGCATATACAAAATGTGGAAACTCCATCAAAATCTCTGAATTTTGGTAAACATGATGTATCGAATAAACAGGCAAATATCTACTTAATATTTTTTTATTTGCCAAGCATACTTTGTAAAAAGAAAATTGACATACTGACTTAGTTATAAATTCTAAAAAACTTTTTCAAAATACTTTTTGAACAACTTGCCAACTTCACGTTTAGAAAGTTTACTTGTATTTGTTATTTCCCCAAACCAGCGCACATAAGCCAAATGTCAACATCGATTTTAGTTTACTGGATAAGCAGTGGCGATTGAAAAAAAATCAATAATTTCGCGAATAAAAAATTATCATTGTATAACAAAACAGTGGCAACGGATGGAAGGGATAAAAGGGTCGGAACCCATAATAAATTAGAATTCGCGATTCAGATCAAGGAACAAAATATTGCAACATGGTAAATTAGCATAGTGCCCCAAAAATAGAATGAATACTTTGCAACCATGTTTCTTTTAAACTATGGATCCAAACCAGAGTTGGGTAGTATTCAAATACTCGGTATTCTGAATACTATTCAGAATACATTTGTGCGGTATTCGAATACTATTTGAATAGATTTATGTGTTTGGTATTCGGTATTCGACGTAATACTTTTTTGGTCAGTATTCGGTATTACAGATATACATTAATTTTTGCAAACAAAAATATATCTGAATTAATTATTTTAACTTCTTTGGGGTTTTGCTACTTAAAAAAACAAGTACCTTGGTACAACATATAAAAAGTGACATTGCAAACTATGTTTTCTGTGTATTAGGTTAGACTAATATGTATTTATCTCCATTTTACACAAAAGGGATGTGTATAATAAATTTTACTATTTCAGTTTAAATCATGACTATCTGGGAAATCGTAGATAGTATGTACATGTATCCCCATTCCAAAAGTAAAGTTAATAGTTTACAAAATAGAAAAGTTATTTTTGGAAAATTTGGGAGACGTCTTGTATGCTTGAAATGATTAGTTTTTAAGCAAGAACAAGGTACGCCACTCCATTTTTGTTATGAAAAACGTAGAAAAATAAGAATGAGTTGCTTTTTCAAGCCATAGGAGGTTTTTTGCTCTTCAGTATTCATGAATACCCAATTGTGGTATTCATGAATACCTAGTATTCGAATATTTTTTTGTAGGTATTCGAAAATATTCGGTATTCGAGTATTTTTTTACAGTATTCGTATTCGAATACCAAATTTCAGTATTCGACCCGACTCTGATCCAAACACATTTAAAAAATACTATTTGGGCACTGCCTGTAATGCAAAATTGAATTAAATAAATTAAAAAATATATATATAACTGATATTTTCCTTTAAAAATTTTCTAAAAGTTGCTTTTACGACGATACTCGACAGAAAAATATGAGGCTTTAAATTTAAAAACATTTTTTTTCAGTCTCCTGGAAGAGATAGTCCCGGTTCATCAAGTGGTAGTGCAGGTTCAGGTTCCAGGCATAGTACCGCTTCTTTAGACAGCGGCAGGGCGTCATATCATCCGCTAAGCACCGCCGGTCGAAGTACGATCGGTTCGTCGAACAGCCCGAGGTGTTCGCTGAGCTCCTGCTCGATCGGATCAGATCAAGGGCGGATTGAGAGGATGATACATCAAGGAGTACCAGTAAGTACCTATTACCTATTCTATTATTGTATATTAATTCTATGATATAACGTTGTCTAAAAATCATACATTTACGATTTGGTTATTATTATATTTTCTACACACAAAAAATGAAACTTTATGAATGCCGTTAATGCACAAATGGTCATCAAGTTATCCAGATTTACGTATGTGTGACTTAATTCAATTCACGTTTATTTCAGGACCAAGAAATTATTCATTCGTGGCTGGTAGACCTACAATTCGAAGAATATTTCCCCTTATTTGTTTCTGCTGGCTATGATCTACCCACAATAGGAAGAATGACTCCGGAAGACTTGACAGCTATAGGAATTAAGAAACCTAATCATAGAAAAAAGCTAAAAGCCGAAATAGCCCAGCTCAATTTGCCTGATAATCTTCCAGAATTTGTACCGGTGAGTAAATTTGTAAAATTACTTTTTTTAGTTTACAATAATCAAAGTATATACAATAGACTGGGCCAAAAAAACGACTATTTTTGGTATCAAAAATATTGTTTAGAGTGACAAAGAGAAAATATCGTGAAGGATTGAGCCCTTAATAATAATATTTGGACGTCTTTGTCATTTAGTTTAGAGTTTTTATTTGTACTGTTAATTTTTGCGGCAAAGATACCTAACTATCGAGGTAAAAAAAAGTCTGCACATATACCTTTAGGAAATTTAAATGCCTACAAAAAGTCTAAAATTTTTCGCCAGTTCAAATAATCAAGCTTTAACATTGATATATTTTTTAGATTTAACGTTTTTTTGTAAATAACAGAAAAATAAATATATAGAAAAAAACAACATAGATTCTTAAAGGAAATTTAATCCTCTATAAAAAGGTCTCTTAACCTTTTTACACAAAATCATTTTTCAAAAGTTATTCACAATTTAGTTTAAAGACAAAAATTAATTGTTGTTTTCTTCCTTGTTGAACCAATTTATTTTACTCAGTGGAACAAATTTATAAAGTATATCATTGAAAATCATAACTTTATTAATTAATAATAACTTCTTTTGTCACTGTCTTAGGGATCACTAGAAGAATGGCTAAGTCTTCTTCGGCTAGACGAATATCTTCCAGCTTTCATAGACCAGGGCTACCAAACCATCGATGCCGTCACCCAGCTGACATGGGAGGATCTGGAAGAGTTCGGGATCGTGAAGCTAGGGCATCAAAAGAAGATCATGTTGGCCATAAAAAGAATTAAAGACATCAAGGCTGGCAAAAGAATAAATTCGGATTCGAACAGGATTTACGCGACACAAGTGAGTATTCAGTGGGTCGAGGTAGGGCTTGAATTTAAATTAAACGTTTAGATCAACCCTTGTATACGTCTTCAAATTTTCTTATTTTTGCATCTTTTACAAGAGGTCATTGGTATAGATTTTGCAATTATTGTTGATACGGCTTGAATGCAGGGTGGTTTAAAAATCTAGGACGAAATTTAAGGTGGTGACTCTACATGATAAAATAATTATACAGCTTTATATATATTTTTTTCTAAATGTCAAAAAATTAAAGCCGACTGATTAGCTTCAATTTTATATCCCAAAGTTTTAATTTAGTAAATTAATTCGTTGTAAAATAATAGAGGAGGGAGACATTAGAGAAATGTAGTTTATATTAAGCGCTTTAAGTTTCGTGACCGATTTTTGAATCGCCCTGTATGTTATAAATATCAGAGTTCCAAAATCAACTCATTGCGGTGTTTGAAAAACTGAAATATTGTACAGATCTTTTACTTTACCATTGAACTTTAAAATGAAGAAGTAGCTTTTAGTTTCTAAGCTTACAATTTTTAATATTGGAAGTTTTTCAGAAAAATAAGATATTCCTACTTAAAATTTCTCGCGAAAAATGCAAAAATCCAGTCTTCCAGCAACTTTTCTAATGCCATTATTTAAGTTTTTTCTCTTTTATTTTTTACAATGGTGTTAAAATTTGAAAAACCCTCTCTATTTCCAAAACGAATCAAGTTAGTCATGATTTACTTTCACGTCTGAATTTGTTTCAAAATCGAAATCGAGATTGTGCAATCAGATTTGTTCGATACCTTTTACCTTTCGCTATACCCTGCAAGGTCAACGAAAATGAGCCACCCTGTACAAATGCGCCATTTTAAGGGGTTTGAACATAACCAGACTTTAATTCTGCTTCACCAACAGTCAATTACTATTACTGCTTACCAAACAGTAAGGCACTCTGCACATAAGTCGGTGAACCAGCGTGAGACCGATATTCGTTGAGCTTTCGACAGTATGTACGCATATATTCGTGTTTGAGGTGGCGACAACCGTACAGAGACGAAAATACGTTTAATGGACAAATTTTACCATATTCTTAGCCAATGAAAATCGATCGATGCGCCGATGTTCCCCGAACCCGACCGCGATTGGACAAAAACTACCCCTTTGGATTATCCCACCGGGTCAAAGAGTGCCATAATAGAGCTATTTAACACAAGTTCCCAAAAGCCTGCATCCTACCGAACATTATTTTACAGAGAAAAAAATAAATATTTTTTTACCCGACAGGTTCACTTGTTTTGCTATTTAATTCCAAGCTCTTTCTGTGTAATCTTTTCGCAAATATTCTTTTAAAGTATAATTTTAAAGTACACGAGGTTTTTCAACCTTGTTCACAAATCTAATATTAAACAAATCCATCTTTGGTACAAATCTTTTTGACGTAACACTAATTTTCTTGTGTAAAAGTCAGACACAATCACAATATGAATCACACCCTGTAAACACAATACAAAACGGTTTTGTATTGCATTTATTTGTGAGATCGGACTCGCTCATATGCCTAGGTGCTGTGGATGCCTGTAAAAATCGCGTTCTCGTCACTGTTTTACCGACCCATGTGCGGAGAGCCTATGAGTCAACAGACTTTTAGTTATCCTATTTAAATTATGTATTACTTCTTTACATCAAAACGATACCTATCAGATTGTGACTTTTCTAACCAATGACCTCCCCAATTACTTTGAGCATGTTTTTTTCTTATTAATTCACTCTACAATTTTAGATTTTAGACAATTAGAAACATCATTTTCCGTTTTTAGTTTTGATGTTTCACATCTAACTAAGATTTATTTTAAATTGATTATGTCACCACACATGTTACACACGTTTTTTTTTATTATTTTCTCAGTGTCGACAAACAACATGTTCAAAGTAGTAAACTAAACCTTATACACTGTTATTCCTTTTTTTGCTAAATCTGTATAATGTTTTACATGTGTAAGCCCTGTTTGTTTCTGTATTATTTGATTATTTTATGTTTTTAACCCTGAAACGTCTCATTACACTTGATTTATTTCAGTTTCACATTACACGTCTTCGTTTTGTTAGGCATTTGCTTGTTTTAAACAATACCAACACTAAAAACTGTAACACAGTACATAAAATATAAAAAAAAATTTTGGTATTCATTAATTATTAATAAATTTGGACCAAAATGACTTTAGGCTACAATAAGACACATTAACATACCTATAAAAACATAAAAGTCCCTGGGCCAGTAATAAAATAAACTTCATGATAACAACACTTCTAAAATCTTTTAGGGGGTTCCTTTTGGCGAGTCTACCACGAATATCCATATATGGAAAAGGCACTTTAACCCAGCCTGTCAATGTCAAATGTTTCGGATGTCGGACTGGGCGAACGCGTCACTATTTTGTCGGTCAAGTTTACCACAATATTTTACATTTTACAACATTTTGCTAAAAATGGTAAGGGTAACAGTCATGAAACCATAAAAATCAAACATATGTTTCGGGTATCGGACTAGGAGGGTTACGTGACTGTAACCCTTACAATTCAACACACAATTTTTAAAAATTGCATGTTAAATATTGTGGTAAACGTGTCCAATAAAAAATTGACGCGTTCGCCCAGTTGAACACCCGAAAAATTGGACATTGACAGGCTGGGTTAGAGCGCCACTTCCATATATGGCAGTATAAATGTTCGTGGTAGACTCGTCAAAAGAAACTCCCTAACAAGGTTTTAAAAGAGTTCGTATCATGAAGTCCATTTCATTACTGGCCCAGGGACTATAATATTCTGAAAAATAAATTTTTTTAAATAGCTAACTCCATAATACAGGGGCCCATCAAAAACAGTCCAGCAAGGTTTGGGGCCCTTTTTATAAAAAAAATTAAAAACGCTTGGACCCGTCAATTTTTGATTTTGGGATGCAACATTTTTTGTCACTTTCAGCCCCTGTACTACAACCGTCCAGCAGGGGGACTTACCCCAAAATTTCAAATAGAAAGAGAGGTTGAGTGATCCTTATTTTGAAGGCCTCTTGACCCTGATTACAACTGCCAAGTTTGCAGTCTCTGAAATGATTTCTGTTGATATGACAGGTTGTCAAAATTTTGATTTTAATTTTTTTAATGTATAATATTAAATTACCTGTAAGAGCAAGCTTGTTTAAACTCAAAGGATATAATAAGGCTCAAACGATCTTCAAAATTACATACCAATTAATCTTTCTGGCGAGGGTGTAATTCACCCTTAAATTTTAAGGGTGAGTTCCACCCTCGATTAATATCTCATTTTAAAGATCGTTTAACCCTTATCATATCCCCTTAGTTTAAAGTACCTTGATCTTACAGGTAATTTAATATTATACATTAAAAAAATAAAAATCAAAATTTTGACAAGCTGTCATTTCAACGGAAATAATAGCGAGACTTCAAACTTGGCAGTTGTAATCAGGGCCAAGAGACCTTCAAGATAAGGTATCACTCGACCCATCTTTCCATTTAAGATTTTGGGGGTAAGTCTCACCCCTGCTAGAGGGTTGCAATTTAGGGGTCCAAACCTTGCTGGACTCTTTTCGATGGGCCCCCTTGAACAAAGTATTCTAAAAGTTTATACATGTATACAGCTCATCGTAACTCGTAAAGAAATGTCAATTAACCAAAAATCGTTTATACAGGGTGTCCAAAAACTTTGCCGCCAAAGGGGGTGGTTATCTATTAAAAAATAAGAGAAAAACTTAAGACATAATAATGAGATATTATAAAATTTAAATAAAATGGTACTAAGTACTTAAACTACTTATTGGTATAAAAATGATTTCGCTCGTGTGATATAGTGCCAAGGGGGCACTAGTAACTACTTTTGTTCAAATAGAAAAGCTATTATGTAGCACCTCGTTTTAAACGCCTTTTGATTATCTACTTAACTTCACTTTGTTTTTAAAAATCGTTCCAACCGTTCTAAACCTACAAGTCAATCTCATTAAAACCGCACGGTTTGTACAGTTTTAAACGACCAAACAAAGTACAGAATCAAAAGTGCGTTTAAAACGACGCTACATAAAATTCCATTAAATAAAATAAGTTGCTAGTGTCCTCTTGGCACAAGGTCACATGACTGAAATTATTTTTACTACAGAAAGTACTTTAAGTGACACCCTTTTACCTAAATTTTACCTAATTGCAATATCTCGTCCCATTCAAAAGATAAAGAGCGAGAACACTTTTAATATCCTCCCTGTATATTCATATGTTTTTTTAAAATTTTTAATTTGAGAGTAACCCCTTAAAGAGTGTCCATAGAGTTACTTGATACCCTGTATAAAAGTTTTCAAATAATGCGTTAAATTAAATATTGAATGGAGTTTTACTGTATTTTCTGACAAAATAAAACAATTTTTTAACAAGCGATAAAGACGAGATGTGAAACGTCAAGTTATTGCATTATTGGCACGCTAACCAATAGATGGCGCGCAAGCTGTTCACATACCCAATATTTCTATTTTCTGATCCGTCAGTGTTGCCAACATTAACTTACAACAAATATAAAAAATCAGTCGACATTTAGCGTATTCCTTTTACCTTGTAGAACCGTTCTGAACCATTCTCTGAACTGTCAATAGTGTCAAGAACGGTTCTACACATGAAAAGATGTCAAAGAATTGTAAAAGGAACACTTGTGGTGTTGTTCTGGGCGGTTCTGGAGCATAAAAGGAATACAGCAATTTACATTCACTATACGAATGTCAAATCGAACTATCTATATGAAAGAGAGCCCACACCAGAAGAAAAACGGCGGAGCGAAGGCGCAGCGTAAAGAGATTCGGGTTGCTTATTGGTGGCGTAAAGAATTCAGCCAATGAAACTAGAATCTTAACGCTACGCTTCGCTATGCCGTTTTTCTTCTGGTGTGAACTCTCTCTCAAAGATCTCATATCAAATACATAACTGACAAGTGAAATTTAACACATTCACCTGTCACTTTGACAACTCAAGAAGTAAACGTAAATATAGTTATGTTCCCACAAACATAACCTAAAATATGGGTCTTTTTTATCATTTAATGTTGGCAAAACTGTTAAAATCACCTAACCTATTGCTTAAGCTGCATGTTTGTGTATGTAAGGACGTGTTGGTGCACGTTCCCATGGATCTCCCCTCGCCCGGAGTACCCCAGGTCCATAGTACGTTCCGCTCCTTTCACCAACCCTGGGAGATCGACCAAACTAGACAGATGACAACATCGTTAGGCCCGACAGCCCCGCCGTATCCCCACCCCATGTATTGTACTGATATAGTCCCTATAAAGGTATTGTCTATTATTTTTCGTTATGTAATGTTAGTGTTAGTATTAGATATTGCATGATAATAAGGTTAAATTTAAATTTTAACTACTTAACTAATATCAGCTGCAAGCTGCGATATGCTACTTAACCTAATATATAAAAATGCCTCCAGACAGGTCAAGAGATTTCCTACGTATCTCGCCGTTTAGTAAGTTTCGACCCTCACTCAAACATTTTGCTATTTAGTTTGTGATCATAAAATGGTGGTACTTTTTTATAAACACATAAAGTTTTTATGGGTTTGACATAAAATATATCTTTTAAGCAGCCGTGAAAAAAGGATTTAATAAGAGAGAGGAAGAGCAGGCCTATACGAAAAAGTTTATAAAACTTGTAGGATCTTTTTAAATATATTTGCTGCGCTCTCAGCACGACATTGTACGCAGATCCCATTTATAGGGAGATATCCTTTAGAATGTCGGTACTTTGTCCAGGTCGATTCTATGTGCCAACTGTAGCATTTGCCCTTTTGTAGTTCTCCCAAGGTTTAGTGATTCGGATTCTATTTTGTAAGTTCCGAATATGTCCTCTCGTGGACCCACTAGTCCCCTACATTCCATAATCACGTAAGAAGGGGTTTAATCCCCATTTCCGCACCACCTATATATGTTATCCGCTACCAGACCCAATCTGGCTAGGTGCTTTTTAGTATTCCAGTGTCCAGATACCAGGTCTGTAATAATCCTCAACTGAGTTCCACTCATGCCCAGTAGTCAAGATTCAAAGTCCTAAGAGGGACCCTTGTTCATTGCCCTGGTATGCATTATCTTTGTTTCCAATGACCATAGTTCCTCCAAACTTTCTTTTGGTCCAATCCTTGGCCCACTACCGGACATGCCCGGGGGCCTAACTAAGGTTTGAGTGATTGCTAACCGCTACCGCCAGTTTACCCGCTGACTCGTTTCATTTGATAATAGTGTGCCCTGGTACCCAGACCAAATTGACCGTATTGGACTCTGCTAATGTATTGAGAATCTCTATACAGTCTCTAACTAGCTTGGACTCAATTGTTACCCCACTTAATAGTTGTAGGGCGGTTCTTGAGTCACTGCATATATACAGGTGTTTGACTCCGTATTGCTTGTCCAAAATCCAACTGGCACAAGCCCAGATTGCAAACTCTTTTGTTTGAACTACTGATTGAGTGATCTTCAAGGGCGAAAGCTAGATCCATCCTTGGATTTTCACGTAAACACCAGCTTCAGACCCAGTCCTATCTTAGCGTTAATCAGACAAGTCATTTTGGGAGTGAGGATGTCATTTTATGTACTTGTAGGATTATTTTCACGAATTTATTAAGTCGGCAGATTTCCTTTCAGTTTTCCGGGACCTCACGTATACCTAATACTTCTTAAAAATGACTAATAGTACCTATTAATTCTGTGGAATGATTTGTTGACTATATTTACTAGTAAGGGTGTTACGAAAGTCTCGCATCTGATATTCTTATCTTGGAACATTATGTTATGTAAATTAATAATATTGTAAATTTCAGATCCGGACTGGCAGAGGAAAATCCCTTGAATCGTTAGAAGACCCAACGGAGCGAACACATCATACTTTTACAGCGGAAAATTCACAGACGTTTTACATCAATCAACCTATTGGCTGGCGGCCAAGATCGTATGATGACGGAGATATCACGCCTACCAATGAAACTGGCCTGCTCTACGAAGGCGGGGGAACACTTCCCCGTCCTAGAGGTATTATAAGGCCTAGACCTATTGCCAAAATTACTGCCAAGGTAAGCCAAAGCTTGTTTTCCTCTAAAATATGCAAGTATTATTAAAAACCACTTTCTTTCAGGCTAGGGAAACGTTCCCCGACTTCGAAAAGCCCCAATTCAACCCCGAAAAGTACGGCAACCCGCAATACAAAACGCTTCCCCAACTCGTACATCCAATACGGCAGTCCCATGATGGGCAAAAAGATTCCTCCAAACCCCCGAAACGGCGCGATAGTGAGTGTACAGAAGAAACGACGACAGTCGAGATCCACCATGTGCAAACGTCAAGTCCCTTGCCTCTCCCCGCGTATCCTAGCTCAGATAGTTTAAGCATATCGCTGGATAGTGGTGGCGACCTTCCTCTTCCACCCCCTCCTGCGCCTGGAACGCCTCCTGGTGCCGTTTCGTCGCACTGCAAGCTGAATTCGTCGCAGAGTTGGGGTGCTGAAGAGCAGGAGTTGATCAAAACGTTGGCTTTGCAGCACAGGAACGGGTCTGACGCTAGTTTTAAGGTAGTATTATTTCGTATTGACATTTCTATAAAACTACCCACAATACTTAGTATTTGTTGAAAATGATCTTATAAGTTGTAGGCCAAAATACATTTATTATTGAAATGTAGTTTATAAAGTTACCTTACTCCATAAAATATAATTTATTTCTTGTGTGTGACATATACCGTAAGATATTTTTTAAACTAATAGAACCATCGACTTTGCAAAAGTAATTTATTTAAATTATGTTTAAAATGCTTTTTAAAATAATAGTACTTTTACAGGCAGTAAAATAACCATAAAAAAATATATTGTACTTCAAGTTAATCAAAATATCTCGTTAGTTTTAATTTTAGTACTGTTATTGTCAATACGGACAACAGTTATCTCATTTGACTTAAGAAATTTTGTTGGTCTATTAAATTTCCAACTAGTAAGGAAAAAGAGAGGAATACAGCGGTTAAGAATCAAATACTTTTTTATTTTTTTATTTTATTTTTTAATTGAAATTTTTAAAACTATAAAAGGAGTTTTGCAGTTCGTTTGGACAGGGTTGTTGTTGTTGAATATGGATAAAACGTACCCCTTCCCTTGCATCGCGGCTTCATCGCACACGCGTCGCGATTGGTCGCGAAGCATGTCGGCGGGCAAATCGAGGGGAAGTTAGTTTGCTTGCCAACTTAAGTTAAGTCTTCGCATCGCTTGGCAGAGGTATAATTTTTCCTTGATTTGCCAGCCGACATGTTTCGCGATCAATCGTGACGCTGTGTGCGATGCTAGGGAAGGGGAACGTTTTACCCACGTTCTGGCAGCTCTGCACTGAACTTCTGTAACAAAAGAGAGGTGCATCTCCACTGCAGAAGTTCATTTTTCTTTATTAGGTCTAGATAGTAGATTTCTGCCAAATGGTCATGCGGTAGAGGATTCCCGCAATATATATTTCCAAACAAAGTGTCTTTTGCATGTTAGTGTGAACCTGTTTGATATACTGTGGCTCGCTTTCCTATATTTATAATGGAACTTTTTCCTTTTAGTCGAGTTCAAGCACAGAATCCGATTCGCTGCCCTTTGCCAACGAGAACGCGGGTACTATCCGTACGAGGGCGGGTACCGCCAGTCGCCAGAGTGAGTTTTCCTCTCCGAAACCAAGACCGCAGGGTTTACCGACACATCCGTCCCCTACGCCTAATCAAAACAGACAGGCCAATGTCAGCAGTCGTAGTAGGTAAGTATCAATGTCAAAAAACTCCAAATTATTTAATGACTTTATAAAATACTACTGATATTTGAGCCTGACTTTTGTCAGGTGCCATCTGACGTTTCAACTAGAAACTTCGTCAGTTAGTTAATTGGTCACTTAAAAATTGTGTAACAGCGAAGAAATAAAAGTAACAAAAAATTTCGTGCGATGTGTTATTGCGATTTAAAATGTCAATAGCCCATTTCTCTAACGCAGTCATTTAACTGTTTTTTTCTTGTAATATCAAACTTAAAACATAAATACAATTAAACCTCTTTAATCTGAATACATCATAATAGGAACATCCAGTAATCCAACGACTCAATTTTCTTAATAATAATCCAGACGCATTCCGATAATATGTTTGGTTATTGAAAACAAATCATATTTAAATGTACAGTTGACCCGCGGTAAATGCAAGAAAAACTTTTGTAGTCACGGTAAATCTTCCTAAGTAATTAAACTGATCCAGACATACCTCTTGCACTTAACTGTCCGGATTAAAGAATTTGCAGTGCCTCGAACCCAAAAAAGGAATAGCATAAAGATAAAGTCAGTTGACGTTTTTGTTAGGTTTTTTTAAGACCCCTTTCAAAATATTAATTAATATATATTTATATGACGAACTGACCACCTATGTACCACAATGTGCTATTTTGGTAATATAAACTATCTAACTAAACTAATTACTAATATATATTATTATTTTTTTAGCAGATCCGAGCCAGCTGATGTTCTCAACGACATCGGCAACATGTTGGCCAACTTGACAGACGAACTGGACGCCATGTTGGAAGAAGAGAAACGACAGCAATAGAAGACTGAAGATGGGAAGGTCAGTGAATAAGAAGAGGGAAGAAATCCTCGAATAATACAGGGTGTTTTCGTCGCAAGAGTAATAATAGGTATAGATATGTGTATTCTTGGAATAACAGGATGCGATGGAGCGTAGAATTGTTAAGGTTTTTGGTTAGATTCGATGGTAAGGGTCATGGCCGTTAGTGTTGGTTAGAGAGAAGATGAGAATACCAAACCAAATGATGAAACTGTGGAGATTAATTATAAAATGAAATTTTAATAAATATGCTTATTTTTTAATGTATTTAGCTTTAAGAGACTCACTGAACATAGAAAAATTGGATTAATGCCACACTCATTTTCTAAAGCTACTGGTATTGCTGGCCTTATCAAAATTTGTACCGTTCCTTTGATTGCTAATTACAGATCAACACTTTTTTGGCTTTTGGCTTTTGGCATTAGCCATACAGCCAAGGTCAACACTTCAGAGAGAACAAACATTATTTGAAAAGAAATATCCAACATTAAAGGCCCAATATAACCAGCTATAAAGTAGCTAGAATTAGTACTGCTCTCTTAAAATGACAGTCAATGTATGTACTAATATTTAGTGACTTTTATTTTGAGCTGTTGGTATCATCGTCATGATCAAGTACAAAATGGCAGAAAAATGAATGAAAATTCAAAACCATATTTTTCCGTAAAAGATTTCAAAATAAATTTAAACCACGATTTTATCATTTACGTCCCTGTATATAAAGTCGCAAAAATGAATGCTATCAAAATTATTTTATTTTATGACGTCACTTACAATTTAAAATCTGTCAACAGAAGTTAATCTATTTTATTTTAAAAACTTAGTAATTTTTTTATGGATGATATACAGTTACAGCTTCCTCCATATTCCCATTTTATTGTTATAAAACAAAAATCTCCCAGAACACATTTAACATATGAACTGTCAATCCATTTCGAAACATCCCCCTGTGAAGGTTTTGAATTACTTTCAATAAGTGACATTTGGAACGTCATTACATGAAATAATTTCGACTCGAAAGATAGAACTATTTTAAGTAATTTCACGTGAAAATATGGTTCAAAGAAACACAAATGTAAAACAAACAAGTTAAGAAAATCGACCATATTGGAAAAAGTCCTTGTAACAATGTTGCCAATAGTTGATTTGTCATTTGTTAAAAAAAACTATTTACTTACTAAAAGGGTATTTTTCTAATTCTTGTCTTACAGCTGCTTACAAGCTTGTCTAACAGCAGACGTCGTTAAAATGAGAATCGAAAAAGAAAAACGCTTACCGCCAACGACAAATGACATTAAAAAAATATATATAACCTAAAAACTGGTAACTCCCGTTTTATAACAAAAATGCACAATACTTTCAATTGCAGTTAAATTAATCCTTCACATGGTTTCCCATACATATTATTGTTATTGTTATGAGTATACATTTAGTCTATTTTGTTTGACTTTTAACCTCAAATTCGGCTATATTTCCCCCTCTTTGTTTTTTCAACCTGTTAGACAGTGGTTACACATCTCCCGAGGCCGCTAACAACCGCTGTGAGCTGCTGTAAGACTGACGTCATTGATTTGTCAAAAATGAAAGTGCTTACAGCTGCTGTAAGCAGCTAACAAAGAAAATATCCCTTAAATATTACAGCATGCTTCATCAGCTGTTTTACTTTATATGGTTAAATAAAAAGTAGATACTTGCGTTATTTTATGATTCCTCACAAAGATTTTATCATTTGGTATAAAATATAAACCAACACTTCAACCCCGATCTAGTCATTATCTGTGAAAAGAAATGAACTCGAATCTAGCGAAAAAAATAGAATCGGCAACCCTGTTGGTCGATATATCGGTAGGTGACAACCACCCACTATTTAATTTTTGCCATAAGATAGAAAATGTAATGGTTTGTTTTAAGAAATATTTTTGTATATAGATGCTATACGGTAATTTTTGTTGTACATAGATTTTAAGGACAATGTGAGGAAAGTTCTTTTGTCACAGTTATAGGAGCATTTTATTTGTAAAAGGACTTTTCTTGTCTGAGAAAAGAAAGGACAAAGAAAATGTTAATTTTATCCGGAAATCGACAAGAAATGCAACTATTATAATTTCATATAATTTGAAGACCTATGATACATGTTTTATTGTAATTTTACATAATATGCCGAACTATGAGACGCTAGTAACAAAAAAAAGTTTTTTTAACATGATTTTGCATGTTTTTTTATACCGTTTTTTGCATATTAAAATATGTCCATTAATTTTTATTTGAGGTACGAAAAAAGCAAAAATATCTGAACCAAAACGTTAGTAACTGTGATTACAAACGCAATTGGCCTGTGAATAACTTTCTGACATTTGTTTTAGCTTACGTCATGATCAAATAAATATTGAGAGCTTTTAGATCCAGGAAAAAAATAAAATGATACGTTTATTTGCCTCCTGATAAGCGTCAATGCATAGTGAAACTGTCAAATTATTTAAATTTCGATAAAACTAGCTGACTAAATTGCTGTATTCCTTTTATGCTCCAGAACCGCCCGGAACGACACCATAAGTGTTCCTTTTACAATTTTTGACATTTCTTCATGTTGTAGAACCGTTCTTGACACTATTGACAATTCAGAGAACGGTTCTACAAGGTAAAAGGAATACACTTATTGATGCAATCCAGAAAAAATTGACACTTAAGCTACGCTTTGTCGTTTATTAGGAAGTTTCTTTAATCTTTTTTCGAGGATGTACTGAGTGTACCATTTTAGTGCAGTTGCAGGGTATCTCGATTATTCATAACGATAGAACTTTGCGGTTTTCGCTTAAGCTACTTTTTTGTAAAACGAAAGATACCACAAACAAAGTATCTCAATTGGCTGACAACCTATTAAATAAGTAAAAACGGATTTCTACATAACGTTTTACGTAGAATTTTGAAAGTCATAACATAGGTACAACTATAGTAATTAAGTCAATCAAATAAACCGTTAACTAATTTGTTTGCATGGCCTATTGAAAAATGTTAGGGGTGAATTATGAAAATTTGAAATTTTAACGTTATTTAATAAAATAAATTCGCACTGTTTTATACATACGTATTTTTAAAAAGCTTGTAAGGAGAATAATTTTTTTGATTATTATACGGGGTGTATATAAAAAAAAACTAAACATTGGTCAATATTTCAAAAACATATACTATTTAGAAAAGTTTTAAGTACGCCACTGCTTTTTACATGAAAAGTTATGAATGAATCCTTTTTACTTTTTAATAAGTTGTCAGTCAACTGCGACACAAGAGGTACCTGTAAATGCAATATTTTCGCCCTGTAGCTCAGACTAAGAGGGCTATGACAGCTTTGGTAAGACAACTTTTGTTTCACAAAAAAGTAGCTCAGATTTGGGAAAACCGCAAGGTTCTATTTTTATTAATAACTAAAATACTTCTGGGACACCACCTGTCCTTGTACATTAAATATATGAAATGAGGATGCCAAATGTGGCAATCTAGTGACTAAAATTTCAGACATTTTTCACATGTTATATGTTATAGAGAAAACTAAATGTATATAGATGGAAATATGTACCAATATTAACATTATTAGTTTAGACAAGTAAAAAATTGTACAAAGCCACTTTTTAGTATACGGAGTTTAGGAAGAATATTTAGGACTACCTAGTTGGTGTTTTTATTACCTTTACACCGAGAAATGTAACTTTAAATAGGTAAGTTTCAACCTACGGACTATTGCCGGGAATTTCATACTCAGTTATGAAAGGTTTCACTTAAACAAGACTTACTATTAGGTATGATTATATGAATTATTCTTATAATTTTTAATTTAAACATTTTTACACCACTGACTTTTTTACCCACTTAAAATGACGTTAAACAAGTAGCGCCACTTAAAATTCTTTTGGTATCTAATTTTTTTCCCAGTAAAGATAGAAAAGGAAGAGAGTTGTCATACGCCAACCCATTGAAAACATGACACACACATTGTGATATGTTAAGCCTGCAATCAGACCTACTAAATTTTGATTTAATTTTTGTTTATAAATACGAGCATGGTAGGATTTCTGGGTTTATTTTTAATTTATATATAAAAAATATCCCTTACTCCCTTTAAGTGTTATAATTTTGCGTGCGGTTTAATATTATCAAGTTATCATTTTACGAACTTTAGCCAGTCCGGCTGTCACCGAACAACAGCACTGTTTTGCGGAACTTAGTGTCATGCGCATTGCAGGAATTTTGCCAAATTTTTTGTGCGCATGACCGCATGACGTGAAATCCAGAAACGCTTGGATTAAATTTTGCGACTTTTCGGATTAGAGATTGATTCTCTCTCCTTTTCTATTTTCTGTTTGGTTATTTCTTCCTTCCTTATATTTTACCACAAAATAAATAAATAAATATAAGAATAAGAATAAATTTTCTACTTTTTCCTTATTAAAATTAAGCTATTTTGTTCTTAAACTATTTGGAATATAAATGTTAAGTCTTAAGAGATAACTTATTTTACTGAGTATGAAAAATCCAGACTTAAGAATGTAAGTCTCATTTGTTAATAACTAACAAATGGTTTTCAAAAGACTGGTAGAGATTTACACTTTATATATTTTTTGGCTCTGTTTTCAAGAACCTAAACTTGTTTCTGTGTGCCATAATCTATAGTAAAATTCAGGTACTGTATTTTATTTTTCTTAGGTACAGATCATTCAGGAAATTTGTTTATTATATTTATTTGAACTCCAGTACTTGTTGGGAGCGACCAGTCAGCAGATCAAGAGAAAAGATTACTACTCTTATTTTATGTATACTTCACGCAGGCTGCCTCTAGTAGATATATGCTTTAAGCATTTAACCGATTTATCTTAAACGCAGTACCAAAGAATACAAATCCATAGAACCTCACTGGTGAGATTACTGCTTACTCTGAAATTTTAGTACCTACCCTGACCACCAGATAGCGGAAGTAGTCCAATCGACCACTAAAAACTTGACATGGGCATCGACCAATTTTCTGATTGGTCCGGTGGCAACTTTCGCTATCTGGTGGTCAGGGTAGGTACTAAAATTTTAGGGTACGCTGAAATCTCACTTGTGAGTTCTATGGATTTGTACTCTTTGGCAGTACCATAAAGTAACGAAAATAACTACTGCTTTTTAAAAATGGCAGTTTATATATGCACTAATATTTAGTGACTTTTATATTGAGATGTTGGGAATATGTCATTATTGAACTAATCACAAATAACAATAATTAAATGTGTTTTTGTCAGTAAACTAGAGAAAATTAAATAAAAGTTCCATGAAACACAAACAAGTTAATCGGGTCGGCAGCCCCGGATATAGGCGACGAGGAAGAGAGAGGATGGGACAAACCGGACTGTCTGCCCCGGGTGACACCTTCAAGAGGCGAATTCATTTCGTTGAATATGTTGGACCTAGTCAGGACTACGAACTGACTGCGCATGATCATTGCCCTTATAAGGAGTGTGGTCAGGCGTAGTCACGAACGTGGTCAGCAAAATCAGTTCGCCTAGGGGACGGCAAAATTATGCATGAGCTACGTGTACTGGACGGTGAGCACTTGCGTTTGCGATCTGAACTTATTACACATAGGGTGCCAAGTGATGGGAAGAGGCGCGATTTGAAAGGCAAGGCTTTTTTTGCTCTTCACTTATTTGGGATAGTTATGTGTATTATATTTAGGGTGGCAGGTGATTACAACAGGGCGCGATTTGAAAGGCAAGAACCTTTTTTGCTCTTTAATTTTTTTCTCCACAAAAATCCGAGGGGGCGGCAGAAGGCAGTTCTTGCCTCGCCTTAAAAATTGAAGATCCAGGGCTGCGAGTCGGTCACATCTTAAAATTTCCTTGTGGTAGTGTTGCCAATAGCCTATTTGTCACCAGTTACTAAATAATAGTCCATGCATACATAACCTGCTGTTTTATTTTATAAGGTTGGATATGAAGTTAGTCTAAATAGTTATTTTATGAGGTACTAATGAAAGTGTTGTATTGACCTCAAAAATAAATATTTTAAATACCGTTTGGTATTTAAGGAACAATTTTTGCCTTGTTGGACATACAGGAAGGCACAACCCAAATGAGAGTAGATACCACAAAAAAATTATAAAGAATTATTATATTTTGTCTTTATTGCGACAATCCTACTAAAAGTTTCTGAAAAGCTCTGTACTATGATAAAAATAAAAGAATGTACAAGGTATTAAAGACGAGGAATCCGTTGCAGCACCCCACTATAAACATTAGACTGGGCAAAAAAACAAACATTTGTTTTTCTAACGGTACTATAAAAATATTGTTCATGACGATGAAAGAAAAATATCCTTAAATTTTCAGCCCCTTAATATTAACATTAAGAGGTGCATAATTCCGGATTTTTAAACTGCCATAAATATCAATATCTTTATAAAACAAATAATTATTCTTAAAGGAAATTTTATGCTCTACAAAAAGGTCTCCTAACATTTTTCGATAAATTTGTTCCTTTTAAAGTTATTCAATTTTGAAATTGAAACGAAAATTTATTTCAACATTGAATAACTTTGAAAGAAATTAATTTATCGAAAAATTTAAGAGACCTTTTTGTAGAGCACTAAAATTTTCTTTAAGGAATAATTATTTGTTTTATAAAGATATTGATATTTATGGTAGTTTAAAAATCCCGGATCTAAGTGTTAAAATTTGTTAGTTAATTGTTTAGGCGCGATTACAAGAAAACGGCTTGTTCTACAAAAATTTACTGCAAATGCTTTTTGTAGAGAATTTAATTTCCTTCATGTATTGGAAATAAATTTTCATTTCAATTCACTATGGTAGTTTAAAAATCCAGAATCTAAGTGACAAAATTTAAAAAGTGTATTTATGTTTAAGGCACGATTACAAGAAAACGGCTCGTTCTACGGAAATTTACTAGGAAAGCTTTTTTGTAGAGAATTTAATTTCCTTCAAGAATATGAATTGGTCGATGGTTCAAGAGTGACTGTCAACAATTGTTAAAAAAATCAATAATTTTAATGATGCACCTTTTAATGTTAATATTAAGGGCTAAAAATTTGAAGATATTTTTATTTCGTCGTCATGAACAATATTTCGTCAGTACCGTTAGACAAAAATGTTGTTTTTTTTGGCCCGGTTTAATAAACATGCTTTATTTTTAGCTGTATTTAGACAAAGTTTAGGCACTTGAAAACAGGACCCTGTATAATTTAAGCTAGCTTAACACGTTTTCCTTTGTAAATCGAAATGTGTTTTACTTAAATTTCCTTTATGATTGTACGAGAATAAATTTAAAATGTTGTGCTACTTAATATTTTATATTTGCAATATCTTTATTGTTATTTATATTTAGTATTTTTCCTAATTATAGCTGTTATATCCGGATTAAATCAGAGAGGGGTGATTAATATGGATTTCATTTTATTATTTCTATTATATTGTTACAGTATAGATTAATAAAGTAAATTGTATAAAATATTGTTTTATTTTAAAATACATATACAGACTCAACGAAAGGTATGTAGAAAACACAGAAGAGTTCATTGTTTTACTCAGGAGGTCAGTACGTCCAATCTAACTTGTCCACATTTTAAATGTATATAACTTTTTATTTCCTAACTTAAAAAAATGATCCACACACCAACTTGTACAGTAAATTATCAAGTTTTTTCTGTTATGAAGATTACACGATTATAATTTCCACCATACTTATGTCAAAGAATACCAATCCATAGAACCCCACAAGTGAGATTTCAGCGTACCCTAAAATTTTTAGTACCTACCCTGACCAACAGATGGCGAAAGTAGTACGATGTCGCTTTGCTAATACGATTACCATCAGAAATTGATAGCAGTCGCTGACGAGCAGTCGGCCCGATCAGTTAGAGTGAGGATATACGCAAAATTTAATAAAAATTAAATCCCCGATAAATGGATCCAGTATCCATAAGATTATTAAATTTATTATTTCAGAATACGATATATCGATGCGTTTTTACAAAACATCGTAAGCGACATTCGCCAATTTTACGGGAAACGATTTTTTCTTCCCATCGCGTTATTTTTAAAGAAAAACCGAGATGTGAATATTTTTATCTTAGATTTCTTCTTATAATTTGAATTACAAAACAAACATATTTAACATTTAATGTCAAAATTTTCAGAATCTCCTAAAAAAAAGCTAGAAATTTTAAAATTCTAAACCTAAATAATAATTAATTTTTAAATTTTTTATTTTTATTCAATTTATCTTGACAATGGTGGCAGACTTGCCACCAAAACGTCGATTTTTAGTTCTCTATTTACTTGCTTTATTTTTTTTTTGGTACTTTTAATTTATTTTTTGGCGTGTACCCAAATAACTACCATTAATTAAATGAACCGCAAAACCAATATAGAACATATCTCCATCTGAAATAAAGCCGATTAAAAATAAAATGTTTCCCGTAAAACTGACGAATGTCGCTTACGATGTTTTGTCAAAAACGTAATCTATATGGATACTATTCGGATTTAATCAGAGATTTAATATTTTTATTAAATTTTGGATGCGTATATCCTCACTCTAACCGATCGGGCCGACTGCTCGACTGCTATCGATTCTAATGGTAATCGTATTAGCAAAGCGACATCGTACTACTTTCGCCATCTGTTGGTCAGGATAGGTACTAAACAATTTTAGGGTACGCTGAAATCTCACTTGTGGGGTTCTATGGATTGGTATTCTTTGCTTATGTACTATCGTTGCCAAAAGAAAAACTGGGACAATAAAATCCAAGTAACGGAGTATCTTCTGGCCTATAATAAATCGTTTCCATATATTCGGAAATTTTTTGACGTAGCTGTCACAAAATTGCATTGTTTTGACACCATTTAAACCTAATATTCTGAATAGATCAGGAGATAAAACTAGATTTTGTTGTCCCAGTTTTTTTGGGCGCGATGATACCTACAGGACTAAGCTTAGACTGTAGATAGAATGGATAAATATATCTATTATTTTTTTGAATTTAAATGGTCTTATTTCAGAGACTGTTAAAGATAGATATATCAAAGGAAGTATTTTTGTAAAGCCCTTTAAAACACTTTTTTAATGGTGCCCAGTTCTGGTTTAACCCTATAAGCAAATTAAGCAATTGCTTATTAGGGCATCACGTTCGGGGAGCACCACAGAGGGGCACTAAAGATTAGAAAAGAAAGAAAATAGTAGAAACGTCGGATTCAGTGTTATATTTTTGTATTTCGAGAAAGGTGAGAACCTTTATTTTTGTTTTTTTTGTTCTTAAAAAATTTTCGGTAAGAAATAGTTCCTTCAATTTGTATTTTCTTTCCATTGCTCATACAAAAAATTCTTAACTAGGTGGCAACACAGGGTTCGTCTGCTTAGGGCATCACGAAGTCTTATTCCGGCACTGAGGGTGCCCCATTTAAAAAGCGTAAGTTATGTCAATGTATTCTGGTAATAAAATGGTTTTGTGTAATCTTTATAAAAAAACTTAATAATTTACTGTACAAATTGGTTTTCGGATTTATTTATTTTTTTGTTAAGAAACGAAAAAGTTATAGACATTTGAAATGTGGACAAGTTAGATTGGAGGCACTGTACATACATGCAAGCACAATAAAAGAGAGAAATTTAAAGTTGTTTTGGGCGTCCTATAGTTACCCTAGTATAAAGATTAACATTGGGTTCAATCAGACACGACTTTTATTAGAAAATTCGAAACATACAGGTTGTTACAAATTTTAGGGTGTCCGTTATTTCCCATATGATTTTTTTAGCGATCGCCCCATGAACTTTTAGTTTATAGCCTAAAAAAATATATCCAATGTAAAAATGCTCTTAATTGCTGATTTAAACCGTGCCGTAAGTCATGTTGCTTTTTCCATTTAAATAACATGGGATTTTTGGACATGGACTTTTATTTTTTTTTCTCTCAGACACAAATAGATGAAAAAATCTACTCATTGCATATTTTGATGGGAAATGTAAAGCTCTACAAAAAGTTCCCCTACGAATTTTCGATTAAGTTATTCCTTTAAGGGTTATTTACCGTCAAACGTTGAGTTAAGATTAAGTTGTGGCCATCCTCGGGAATTTAATAGTAAACCGGCATTTTTTAAAATAAAACACTCGGTATATTACATCACCATTTAAAAGGTATTTTAAAGAGCTTTAAGAAAAACTACATTTGATGCGTCTATCCCTTATAGTTTTGGAAATATAGCCATCAAAATCTAAAAAGTAGTAGATATAGTGTCTATTTTATCTTTGACGCTAAACTTAGTGCTTAACGTACCGTGGGTGTCTTAAGCGAGGTAAGAGGGAGTTTGTTGACACAGGACTTAAATACTTGAAGATTTGGGGGAAGGAAAGACCTCCGCGGGCAGCAGGTTCCGCAATCTAGAAACTCTAGGGATAAAAGAACGAACAAAGTGAGCAGTTCGGGGCCTGTCCAGTTGGACCGTCACTTAATCTTAACTCAACGTTTGATGGTAAATTACTCTTAAAGGAGTGACCTAATCAAAAATTCGTAAGAAAACTTTTTTGTAGAGCGTTAAATTTCATAGAAGAATATACAATAAGTAGATTTTTTAATCTATATTTGTGTCTGAGAAAAAAATAATAGAAAAAAGTCCAAAAATCTCATGATATTTAAATGGGAAAAGCACCATGATTTCGGCACGGTTTGAATCAGGAATTAAGAGCATTTTTACATTTGATATATTTTTGACTATAAACTAAAAGTTCAGAGGACGATCGCTAAAAATAATCGATTTGGGAAATAACGGACACCCTATATAGGCACTATTTGGATTTCGGAGACCTAAGAGATGCAGGGATGTTTAAATTGGGGCAAAGTTAAGTATTTTTATGCTTAAAAATATTCCGTTTTAAAATTTAAATTTTATAGTCGTTCCAGAATTATCCGGAAAACCGAAATCTTGCAAACAGTCTTTTTTCTCACTCTATTGAAAGAAATATTTTAAAACAAACGTTATATTATCATTGCCACTTTTTTATTTCCATAAAATGTTGGTATTTGGGACCCAACGTTTTGCCTTTGACCCACCATCATCAACCTTGTTTTTTTTTCAAATGGACGGAATATATATTTGGTTTTAAACTTAATTAGTATTTAAATTTTAATTTCACACTATACATTTATTCAACGTTTTGAACCAAAAACCATCATTCACTATTTTTCCATTACAATAATAGCGATTTCACCCCAAAAGTTTGGGCAAATTTCCGTACGCAGGTAATATGCATCCATTTTTGTTATGGCAGGCGACCATAAAGTAAATAGAGGCGTTTAATTAAATTAAATGCTTTATTTTAATAAGTATAAGTAAATTTATGTAAATAACATTAATTATTGTAGCTTGTGAGTTTAATTATGAATAAATAAATAAATAAATAAATAAAAAGAATATTATATGAGTACTGCTAGAAAAAAATGTATACATACCTATACCTACAAATGGAAATTTCCACGATCGTTTTGAATAAAATCATGATTTTTGATGGCAAAATAGTGAATGATTGGTTTTTCGGTTGGAAACGTCGCATAAATGTAAAGTTTAATATGTAAATCCGAGATTATTAGATTTAAAACCAACACTTTCGCCCATTAAAAAAAAACATAGCTTGTTTTGGTGGCTCAAAGACGAAACGTCGGGCCTTCAATTTAATGGCATTATTTTATAGAACGAAAAAAGTATCAGAAAGCTCATCAGCCCTATCCATCAAATAAAAACGTTATAACCAAAACTTACAGAAAACACCAAAGTATCGAATTCGCCATATCGATAATTTCGTCCATCACTATTCAGTTGACAAAAAAAATTAGGTTAGAAATTTAGAGCTCAAAATCAAAATATTATTAAAAGGTAAAAAAAAGTTTATAAATAATGATAAAGCCTCAAAACTATCAAACTGCAACCAAAGCACTCAAACGAATCCTTACAAGGGGCCTATCTTCAACGTCAACCCAGATATCTTCATTTGAAAATGAATTTCAGAATCATCACTGCCCGACAAATATATTCCAAAGATCGGTTTTAACAGTCGGTTCAGCTGCTATTTCCATATTAAATCCATACAGGGGTGACATGATAGCCTGCTTAGGAGAAACCACAGGAGAACAAGCCCTAAAATACATGAAAAGACGCATGGAAGAGTCAAAAGAGGGAGCAGAAATACTACGAGAGCAGCCAAGAATTAATACCAATACTGTAGACTTAGAATACTTAAAAAACTTGCCAGAAGACACCTTGGGGCATACGTACTATAGGTTTTTAGAGAAAAATAAAGTAACCCCTGATAGTCGAATGACAGTGCAGTTTATAGATAATATAGAATTAGCGTATGTTATTCAGAGGTACAGAGAAGTTCACGACTTGATCCACACGGTACTACAAATGCCTACAACGATGCTTGGTGAGGTGACAGTAAAGTGGGTGGAAGCATTACAGTTTAAACTACCAATGTGTATCAGTGGAGCCATCTTTGGGCCTTTGAGACTCAAAACTAAGCATCGACAGTTATATTTAAACACTTATTTGCCTTGGGCTATAAAAACCGGGACTAACGCGGAATTTTTACTTAATATTTATTTTGAAAAGAGGTGGGAACAGAAATTGTTAGAATTTTATAGGGAATTTAATATTGAACCCTTAAAAAAGAAGATAAAAATAAATAAAAATAGTCTTAAAAATCTATATTGTTACTGTCAGTATTAATAAAAGAAACAAAATGACCTGGTGGGGTAGTTCATGTATTTACAGGGTAATCCAATAAAAATGAAACAATTTTTATACATCTAGTAATTTACGATTTGCAAAAAATTGTTAATACAAAAATTGAGTAGTATATAAGGTGCTTTCTAGCTATTTTTAAATGGAAAGCCCAGTTTTTTATATAATTTTCAGAATTTATAGGACATTTTTTGCAATACATATATATTACCAGATATGTAAGGACTGCTTCACTTTCTTTAGATAACATTTGTATAATAATTTTTAAATAAAAATTCCAATTCTATAAATAGCTCCAAATAAAAAAAAATGATTGTTTAGCTTTTTTAAGTATAATTTAATTAAACCACTTAAAAGTAAAATAATTTATAAAAAAAAATAAACAAGAATCATCATAAATATTCAGATAATTATAACTTATGACTAAAACACAATTTAATCTTCTCCAGCTGGCATTGCATCCTCTAACCTCCTTATAAACTTGACTCTTATTTCCGTATTCTGATCTCCTTTCAACTGATCTTGAACAATCCAACTTTGCACATCAAGTTGCACCATTTCTAACGCTCCCCGAATCGCTCCACAAATTATATTTGAATATTTAAGTTGTTTGAGATCATCTGGAAGCTCTACTAACTCTGTAAGAGGGTTACTATCGAGGATAAAAGAAAATTCATCACCTGCAGGGCTCCAATTCACAACGTTCGGTTGAACTCCAAGGTATAATCTAAATGCGGTTTGTATTTTGTCTGCGGTATCTTTGAGATCGAGGCATCTTCCAGTGCCTGTTTTGGAAAGGAAGTCTTCTATAAGGCGGATACCCATGTTGTAACCAATTCTATCCAGTTGTTTGCTAACATCATCTGGGTTGTCCATGTCTTTAACCATTTGAGCTACTAAGGTACCGTAAGTAAGAGTGACTAATTCAGAATTTACCTTTTTCGTATCAAATCTTGTTGAACGGGACATTTTAAATTTTTGAAAATCAAATTATTTTGAATAGTCGCAAGAAGGCGTCAAACATGAAAAATTCCCGTTGTTTGGTGGTTATGATTATTGTCAAAAACAGCTGATGTAGTTTCCTCTTTTTATTACACATAAAACTTATATTGCATCCTTTTTTAAATAATTAGAAAACCAATTATACATACTAAAGTATACTTAGTTGTCTAAATATAAGTAATTTTAAATAAATAAATATGCTAAAATATGACGAATGCGCTAGTTTATAAAGACTCGTGGTGCCATCTTTTCAAAATACCCTGAATTTGTAACTAGAAAATATAAAGGAATCTCTAATTTTTCTAATAGTTCTTTCTCATATTGCTAGATGGCGCACACTCACTTGTTAATTAATACTTTTGCTACTCTCTCACAGATAACGCTAGCAGTAAAGTACGGTAGCCCCCACACATGAATGTAGTCAAATGTGTTTTCCTGTGAATTTTTAAAAGTACGTTAGCCTCTAATTAGGTCAGTCAAATATTGTTCTGTGTGAAAAAATTAATTAAGCCATAAGTTAAATTTACCAATTTTCTTATTATTTAATAAAGTGCCATTTTACGATTACATTTGCCACTTAAAATGTAAAATTCTGAAAAATTGATATACCCGATGGCATTTATTCTACAAACTGGAATTTTAAACTAATTCGATATACAGAGTGTCCCACTTTCAATATCGGCGATATATTTTTCGAAAAGTAAGATTTGGAAAATTTTAAAAATTTGGTCACATTATATGTTGGGTGATGGTATACTGCTAAAATATTTTTACAGTTCTAGAGTTCTGCCACTTTAGGTTTTACAGGAAGTTAAAGTCAGCTTCCTTATTTAAATAGGACATCCAGTATACTATTTATACTTCAGATTCTGCGTAAAACTCTAAGCATATTTTATGTATAATATCCTATACTTAACTCCAATCGTTTTTAACTTATTTTAAATTTTATGCAAAAAAATGACTTTTTAACGCTGCCCACAGACGCTCAGGTGTACCCACGGTAGACCTGTACAGTTTTTTATTCAGGTAGACCTGAGACATGAGCGTGTGTGGAGCAATCAGGTATAACTGTACAGTTTTAACTGCACAGTTTTTTTCTGCGGTTGGCCAGAACACTACTCGGGTAGACCTGAGACCTGAGCGTGTGTGGGGCAATCAGGTGTAACTGCACAGTTTTTTCCTTCGGTCGGCCGTAAACAGATTTCTTTTTAATAAATAATAAAGTTTAGGATATAATAATTAAATTTAGTTTAAATGTTATTGTTATTTTCTTTAAAATTTGTTATTACTTTCACATAGTGATATGCAATTAGTCTAAGATCCGAATAAGAAGCGACCTTTCCCCATCTGTTGTCGTTCAAACACTTTTTTATATATTTGAAACAAAAAACCGCTATTGGTTGGCTAAAAAGTTATGGTAAAGTCTATAATTAATAAAACAAAATAATAACTTTTACCTTTTTAAGTATAGGTCCGGGGGAGTATAATCTCAACTTTCAATTTTATTATCTTACAAAACAACCTTTAATTTTTTACCGTAAATTGGGAAACACCCTATATGCACTCAGGACTACCGGAGAGAAAAACTGCGCACAAACAAGCTTTTATTTATGGGACACCTTGTATATTACATTTATTTAATTTTAGTATTTTTTATGACATTTAAATTATATTTATAATCATTAAGTTATTAAATGGAGTTTACCTATAGTTTATTCTTTTTAATTAAAAAAACAACCCAAAAAATGTTTTGCATTGTTTAAAAAATTCTGTTGCCATAATCAATAACTATGTATTTTTTCAATTACAAATAAACCAGTTCACCCTCGAGTTCACAAAGGATGCCGGCTTCAGTCGCCTTTTAAAATAAACAGGTTAAAAAACTTTACAACCTCTACGGTCGACCTGCGTGTCTGTGGCGGCTACAAAGGGGTATTTTTTGATTTTACTTCGGTCGCCTGAACAGGTTAAAAAAACTGTACAGTTTTGCCCACACACACTCAGGTCTACCTGAATAAAAAACTGTACAGTTCTTTCGATCAGGTAGACCCTGAGCGTCTGTGGGGTGTAAGGTTTCCGTAAATACAGAATGTCTCTAAAAGGCGCGGAAAAAATCTACCACAAATTTCGGAGGCTAAAATATGACTATCTAACCCAACATACCTTAGTCCAAAAGGGGATGATTTTGAACTTAAGGAGATAAAGGGTGTTAAAAATTATTCTTATTTTAGTTTTTTATGAATAATGTTTTTAATAAAATTTGTGTATTGTCACAAAATTCGACTGTAAGGGATTTTGGGGGCGAAAAAGAATAATCTGCTCTCAATTTTATTGTAATCTCTAGGGGGCACGACCTGCGGAATCTTGCACTGTTTTTTTACCTTTGTGACTGATTACAAAGGCTTCTTGAGTAAGTATTAGAGTATCGTGAGTGTCGGGTTATTAGATGTTTAACCCATATTTCTCCCTGTCTCGTCAACGTTATCCAAGCACTGAAACATGCAGTTTTTCCATTTCTCAGCACCTTTAGACAACGCGGTTTCGACGATTAATTAAAAACAAAATAACTTTTGCAAGCCACTCTCGCTATGTAACTTAAAAAAATCTTTTTCTTCAATACATTTTACATTAAAAAGGTATGCTTGATAAAAGTTGATTTAAGCAGCCATTTTTAGATATATGAATTTTAAAAATTACTTTCTGTGAGACCATATATCTAAGGAATAAAAGGTGTTTCAAAAAAGATGCTAATAATTTAGAGTTTTAATCGTTGTGCAATTTTAAAAAAAGTTTCAATAAACCTATGTCCTAAATGGCCTGTTTTTCTGTTTTGCCACTCTATATCTCAAAAGTTAAGTCATTTAGGTTATAGGTTTATTTAAACTTAGCTTCTTAAATATTAATAAAATTTTAGAAAATAAAGTCAAGGCCTTATAGTTGTTAAATATAATTAAAAGGTTGTAGCCATAGCCATACAAGATGTAATATTTTAAAATTTAGATATCTTAAAAACGGCTGCATAAACTACCTTTTAAAAAAAAGATGGGTCCAAATTTAATTCATTCTGAAAGCGATGCCGCCAAGTACACCAAAAATGATAAAGTAAACAAACCTTTTCGAATGCACATAGCCTCGGACAGAGCCTAATTACATATTTTTAGATAAATAATAAAAAATACATTGCTAAAACACGCATCACCTACTTACAAAACATTCTCTTATTTCGCCTCTGTCCTACTATAAAACCGGTGGCACGTGGCGTGGTACTAGAAACTCGTCGGGTTAAATATTTTTTGCTGCAATAAATCATTGTTCACAAAAAGGTTTCTTTACTTTATCATTTTTTGTGTACTTGGCGGCATCGCTTTCAGAATGAATTAAATTTGGACCCATCTATACTACCTTTATTGAAGAATAAGAAGTTCTATGTGAACGTACATCGAAGATACCAAAGTGTACCCGATTTTTATTAAAGGCTTTTGTATAGAAAAAATAGATAATTATGTATCGACACGTAATTTTTGACACGAAATTTAAAATTAGTCAAAAATCATTAGACTTAGGAATAAAACATTATGCACAAAATATTGTTTTGTACGACCGGGCGTAAAATACAATTTTACGCCCTCATTTAAGGGCGTAAAATTTCCCTTTTACGCCCTAGGGCAAAAAGTATCAAAAACGCCCGTATTTATAAATTTATAAAACAATAATAAAATTAAATATTGACCGATATTTTTTGGTAAAACAAGAATTTATTTAATTAAACATATGTTAAAAGTATACTGATTACAATTTGAAACAATAAAAGCTGGGAAATTTTCTTCTAACTACAGATAATGCTTGTATAATAAATTCTATCGTACAAAAATATTGTTTGCACCTCCGGCGTAAAGCACTTTTACGCCCACAGCTGATTGTTGCCATCGAGGTGCTCGGGCAACAACTTCTAGCCGCGGGCGTAAAAGTTCTATTTTACGTCCTTGGTACAAACATATCTATTAGAATTTTACGCCGAATTAAAAACATATATATAGGGTGACGGGTGTTCTATTTAAAATAAGGAAGTTGACATTGAGTATAGTAGGGGAGCCCACGATGCTAAATGGGGATGTACTCGAGCGTCATAGAGACCTATTGGGTTGCAAAGCTTAGATGATAAGAAGAAAAAATGTTATGTAATGTATATCATATATGTCATAAAAATACTGTTAATGGGCCAGATGAATAAAAAGAATCAAATGCTTATACTTATAAAATTTAAAGTAAATGCTTTTGCTTCTAAATATAAGCAAATGCTTTTGCTTTATTTTTCTATATCATGAGCATTTGCCCATACTTATAAGCAAAAGCATTTACTTCAAATTTTATATGTATTCATCATTTGCTCCGTTTTATTCATGTGGTCCATTATTTCGGCTTGTAAAAGTCGTTCGGATCGTATTGGATTATATACGTGTATGTTTTGTTATCCTTGAATTATTTTCTTGAAAATAAAAAAAATGGGCACGCCCGAGAATGTCAAAATGACGTTTTGACATCTTAATAGACCACCGCATACTTTACGTCACTCTCAAATTGTCAGATTCGTGGAATATACCCAAGTAGATTTCCAGTGACGAAAATTTTTGTGCGTCACGCTCCAGGACTTAAAGCCTGGGTAGCTTTCCAGTGACGAAAATTTTTGTGCGTCACGCTCCAGGGCTTGAAGCTCTTGAACTGCTCTAAAAAGTTAGTCACTGGAACGCATCCTTAGACAATTAGAGAGTGATACTTCAAGAAATTTTAAAATTTCGTTGGTTTTAACCTTTCTTGGCTTTATAATAATAATCTCTTTTAATAACTAATTCCATTTTAAAACAATAATTTCAAAAATCCATCCTTGAACATAAAAAACACGTTTGAAGCACAAAAACCAAAAGAGGGGTTGGTGCATGAGGGGCAAGGGGAAAGAAACGGAGTAGCTCAGGTGCATAACACTTTCCGTCACTGGAACGCCATAAAGTAGAACGAAATGCTCCTGAGCTACTCGGAAGCGCTCTATATGTCACTTGAAAAGCCACTCGAGACTGTTTAGTTTAGCATGTAATTAACTTATCCTTATGGTGATGCAATATAAAGGTTGCTTTATTTAAAAATCCCACTTATCAAATTCCTGAAGATGGCCATATTTTCGAAACTATTAAAAATTGAATGTTATCACATGTGGAGTTTTTTAAAGCTTCTTAATTTTAGTTCTTTCGAATGGTGATTTAATATAGAGGGTGTTCCATTTAAAAAAGTACATTTTTTGCAATAAATCAAAAACTCGATGTTCAATTGTTTTTCTGTTGGCAGCACTTTAATGAGAAAAAAATACTACAACTTCACCAATTTAACCGATTTCTTATATCCAATAATAAAGAAGTAAGTAATAGTCTTACAAGGTATCCTCTGGTATATTAATCTGCCGCGCTGTAGTAAATCCCGAAATCCACCCTTGGGCTCCCCTACCACTACTAGTATAACCGAAAGTGCTACAGCTGTAAAAATATTCCTTTTAGAGAAATTTTTATTTAGAGAAATCGATATCGGGAGATACCTTGTAGTACAAAGACTTGCCCTTAATTGAAAATTATTTTAAAATTGGAGCATTAATAAAATTTTCAAAAAAAAAATAAAATTCTTCTATTTAAGGAAAAAAATCCAATCATGGTTATCAACGTTAACTATAGGTTTGTTCCAGCAGGCTGTCAGAAATAGCTTTGTTCGCGGGTTTGATTCTGAACCGGTTCTGGGACTTTTCGCATGCGCAGTGAAAAAGCACCGTTCGCGGTTAGTAAAATCCTGAATTTTTAGTAACAGTTCTGTGTTCGCGGGTTACAGTTCGTTACCGGTTCGTAACCTGATTAGCAGTCCTGGGATTTTTGTTGGAACTAAAAGTTCAGTTCGGAATTTCATGCGCATTATCAATATGGTCAGCTGTTTTCTGTTTTTGTGGTACAGAAATAAACCGTTGTATTACAGTTTATTTGTTTCCGCCACTTTTTATGCGGGTTAATATACCTAATAAATATTTTTTTTATATTTTTATGATTCTGAGCGTATTTAAACAAATAATTTTTAATTGTATTTCGTATGAATGTATGTATGCAATAAAATAAATAAAGATTTAATTAAAAAATATAGACAATATTACAAGATTTTACCATTTCTTGTTGTTTGAATTTTATCTTTAGTTAAATACACATACTTATGTTAAAAACGAGAGGAGGCAGGGAATCCCTCGTCTTCCGCCGAGAGACCTCGAGTGGCTTTCGACAGTATAACAATTTACCTTTTTATTTGAATTTTTTTTTGTGTAATATCCAATTTAACCATGAAAAATCCTAACCAAAAGGCTAGGTTAGAATACATCCTCAGCTGTATAGAAAATCGTTCGCGGTAAGTAAAAATTCCGAACTAATAAATAACTAGACATGCGCTTTAAAACAATTCTAAACCAGTTCGGTTCTGGTTCAGAATCAGTTCATTACTAGACCCGCGAACAAAGCTATTGTTTGCAACCGTTTGGATTCTGCGCACGTCAAATTTGTCGTTCCAGCAGTGCCATGTTTGTAACATTATACAATTGTTTATTGTTCCAGCAGTAGTTTTAAGATGTTGGAAACTGTTTGAAAAGTTTGCAAACTTTCTTTAAACATTACTGACAAATTGTTAACATAACCTTTCTTGTAAGTTGTATTGACGTATAAGCAGTATGCAAGCCTTGTTTATTTTTCGTTTCAGAAAAAAACATTTCTGACTAATGTTCGTAACAATTTCTGCGTTTTACGATTGTTGCTAACATGTTTCCAACATTCTGCTGGAACAAACCTTATTTACACCAACCACCATTTTTTTCTCCAAACTCAAAGCGTAGACTTGCTTTTAAACTAAAATTATTTTTTATCTTTTCTACGAAATAAACAACGAAGGGGAAAGAAAAAGGCACGAACAAAAAACTTTCCGAGAGATAAAGTTGAAACGAACCTCAAATACATTAAACAGAACTTCTTTCATGAGAAGATGCAGGATAAAGAAAAGAGTGAAAAAGCGAGCTTCTAAGGGAGAACAGGTTTTAAGCGCGGCGTAGGGAGAATGGTTATGCTTTGAAAGAGAAGTTTTGAGACCTTCAGAATGTTAGAGATTTTATTTTGATGAAAATCTAGATATCTGTAGAAATTCGGGTTGAAAACATATTTTTTAGGTCATATTCTATAATGTTATTTTCGAAATTATACATGGTGTTTTAGAATAGAATGCTGATCATAAAGAAAGTAAATCCGTAGGAAATTGTATGAAGAAAGTTATAAAAAAGAACCTATATCTCAAGCCCGTACGCAGAAATTGCTTTTGGAAGGGGGTAGGGGCAAGATTAAAAAAAAGAACCTCAACATCCAGGAAAAAAATGTGAAGAGCTATAAAAATCCTATGTCTTAACTTGTGAGATACAGGGGTAAAGTTTAAAAAAATATACAGGGTGTCCAAGAATATGTTGGCAATCTGTCGGATTCATATAGAACACATTAAAATATTGTGAAAAGTTAATATAAAATATTTTGGATAATAAAGGAATGTATAATAAACGAATAAAAATATTATTTTTAAACAGCCGAACCCCTGAGCAAAAAAAGGTGCACCCGTCCGATATCGACAAAGTGAAGCGTTTTCGAAAATAAGAAACAAGTTTTTGTTTAGTAGGGACATCTAAAAACAATAGGTTGTTCTGTTGCAAATGGTACCTACTAAAAACTTAAACAAAAAGATTTGTTTATTTTGACGAAACTAAAAGATAATGTTGCAGCATTGGGTATATTCCTTTTATGCTCTAGAACTGCCCGAAATCGTTCTTAAACTGTCAAGAGTGTCAAAACTGTCAAAAATATAATAGACTGCAATTAAAAGGAACACTTTTGGTGTCGTTCCGGGCGGTTCTAGACTTTAAAAGGAATACATCAATTGTGAAGGGTCCCATAATCTTTGATAAATTAAAGCTAGGCAATGCATAAAATAAGAGTGAGCCTTTGTCGAACCGACAAACAAAATTATTAAATACAATCCTTTTTAGCAAAAATGTTGTTTTTCTCGAAAATGCTTCACTTCGACATCGGGCAGGAGTACCTTTTTTTTAACTAAGGGTTTGGGCTTTTTAAAAATAATATTGTGTCGTAAGATTTTGGATACATAGGGCTATTTTACGTCAAATCTACCATATGAAACTATCGTCTGGGGCCATAAGACCGGTGGACCATAAAAACTAACTTTCTATTTTTAAACTAACTAAACTTAGTACGGGCATACCCCTTACTAGGGGTAGCCCGTACGGGCTTAACTATTACTTAAACTTTTTACTTTACTTTACCTCTACGACCCTTACTACTTTTACTATCTTCTTTCCCCCAAAATGTTATGGCTTTATTATACAGGGTGTAAAAATAATTAGTACTATTGTGTAAGGGTCAGTCCGCCAGTTTTTTTTTCTTCCAGAAGTGTTCCAGTGGGATTTAAACTAAATATTTTAAAAATATATTGTACGCCACTGCTTTTTAAGAAACAAAAGTTATTTTTAGTTTCCGTTCACCTCTGAGCAAAGTTGTTCTCTTGATTTTTTTTGTCCGACGCATGAGTTGCGCGTAAAAAAATAAAATACATTTGTGTGCATGCTCCTGTCTAATAACATGATAATTGTGATAGATGTCCCTTTTTAAAACCCCCTTAAAAAAGTGTTTTAACAGTAAGGTAAAAGATTTTATGAAGCGCCCTTTAAAATAAATTATTCCTTTTAGGTGACTTGTTCAAAATAGTAGAACCGAAATTTTTATTCCGATATTTCCTTCCTTAAAGAAACTCTACTTCCTCCACTAAAAACTTTATTGATTTGCTCCCCTTCATTTGAACAATTGTTTTCGCACCCTCCTCTTTGAGATATTGAAATTTTTCAATAAAAGTATGAAAACTTACTGGGGAAAAAATAATGCTTCTCGTTAACAGTAAACTGTTTTTAGGTTTTTGCGACCTCAAATTAGTCTGTTTGTTAGGTTACTTCGCAAGGATAGAATTTCAAACCGTCCTATTCGTAGCCATGTTCTGGCAACTCCTTGGGAAAAATCCAAAATTAAAATACTGCTCTTTTCAACAACCAAAATGGTATTTTTGTTTTCTACAACCTTAAATTAGTCTATTTAAGGGATTCGCTTGCATTGTAAGAACCGACATTTTTAAAAATTTTGTTTCCAATATTCCTCTCGTGAAAAAACTCTTTGGCTACCTTTTCCATTAAAAAGTAACAAAGAATACTAGTATCTTCCCCTTTAGCCTTTTTAACTATCCCCTATATGACGAAAAGAAATACTGCATTTATTCATAGGCGCAGACCGTCAGTGGCGTACCTAGGCTTAGGCGGTGTAACCTCGCGGTTAGGGGACCCAAATTGCAGTTGAAAGTATGAAATGTGAGACATACATTAATTTTAGGCGTTCAACCAATTATAACCGCGGTAATAATTGGTGACGACTTTGACATATCGTCACAATAACCGATTGGTAAATACCGTTTTAGAATTGGTTCTTCGCCTAAAATTGATGATAGACATTGTTATGTTATAATTTTGCGCAGGATAACCAGTAGCAAGCGTGATTCAAGTATATAAAAATGTATTTTGAGGGTGGGGCCTTTCTTTGCTTTCCGACTTTAATGTTTCAAAAAAAGGGCCTTGCAAAGGTACATGTTTGTCTACGCCAAATATACAGAGTGTCTGCCTAAGTTGTCTACATACGGGAAACTTTTATATTATTACTTTTAAGAAAAAAAGGTATTCTTTAGAAAAAGTTCTGCATGGTCTAAAGCTTAAAATGAAATCATCAGATATTATTTTTTCAGTAGGTATAGGGAATATCTTTAAAAAACCCGAGAGTACCACGCCACGTGCCACCGGTTTTTAGTAGGACAGAAGCGAAATAAGAGAATGTTTTTTAAGTACGTGATACGTGTTTTAGTAATGTTTTTTTATTATTTATCTAAAAATATGTAATCAGGCTTTGTCAGAGGCTATGTGCCTTCAAAAAGGTTTGTTTAGTTTATCATTTGTTGTGTATAGTTTTTTTGCCCTAATAAGCTCCGTCGGCATGATCTACTAATAAAAATAACTCCTTAAAAAGTCGATTGCCTGCAATAATACAATAAAAAGTAGTCGAAAGAGCACGGTCGTATTATACCTTCACAATACGACCGTGCTCTCCCGACTTACCGTTAATCATTTTATTGCAGCCAATCGTCTTTTTTTTAAGTAGGTTATTTTTATAGTAGATCATGCCGACTGAGCTTATTTGGGCGCAAAAACTATACTTAGCGGTATTGCTTCTAGAATGAAATAAATGTAGCCCCATCTTTACAGGTAAATGGTATGGGAAGAGGGGAGTTTCCGCATATTTTTAAATTTTCAGTCACTTCTGGTTTAACCGGAAGTGACGCCAATTTTGATTTTTTAACTGGAACACCCTGTATATTTTATTATTGTTGGGTTCCTGAGACAATTCTAAGTCAGAATGTGACATTTAAAAGAGCTTATAAGGCTACTTGATTTTTTAGAGCCATTTTTAATATTGCATCTATTACATCTATGTGATGTTAGAAAAATACAATCGCAAAGTTTTAGTGACTAATATAAAAGACATACAAATCGATAATTTTATGTCTAACTATTATTTTTCAAATGACAACCACTTTTAGACAAGCACTTTTTGAATAAAGGATTTTTTGACGAATCTAACGATACCAATTTATTTGCGATCGGATTAAACATAAAGTCATAAATAAAGAATCATAGTCACCTAGATGCAATATGTACTACAATTGGCTCTCAAAAAACCAAGTAGGCGTGAAAACTTTTAAAAATGTCAAGTTACTGTTTAGAGTTGCCTTAGGATTTAAAAAATGTTAAAATATACTGGGTGTTCCATTTATAAATTTAAAATAGGAGTAATTACCGGAAGTAACCACAAAGTAAGAAATATGCGAAAACTCTCCTTTTTCTACACCATTTACTTATACCAAGTCTCATTTTGATATGTCTAATATTTTAAGAATTATGGCTTGTCTAATAGATTCGTTGACAACAGGTATAATAAACCAATTCTTTTTTTTGTCTAATCGACTTATTTTACAATCAATTTTTTACCGAGCGGTATTACCGAACTTTCATAAATGCCCTCTGCTAACAGGAAAACAATAAAATCGGTCAACTGTCAACGTTTTGATAATCTACATTTTTTTTTAACTTTCAAAATCGCGCATATGTTGTTCTTTCTCTGGTTTTAGTGCATCTTGTATTGTCATATAAACCCATAAAGTCAATTCGAAATACAGCCGAGTGAATTAGCTCGATTTTGTTTTAAGGAAGGTTTCATATAGCAATAGATTTGTAGTTGATTTTACAAATAAATTACTTTTATGTTGTGGTTTTAAAACATAAATAAGGTAGGTGGGTCATTAACCAAATGATCTTATGGAAGAGTCGCTCCCGGTCTTCCCGATTCCCACTGCAAAAATGGAATTCCAAATTCAAAACATTACTGAAACAAGTGTAGCTCTAAGAAAAATATATTAACACCAGTTTTCGCCCCAATTACAGTTCATTTAAAATATAAGTTAGAATTTTATCAGCCACTGTATAAAAGAATTTACCAAACCCACCAAGCATTTTATTTCCCAACGTTTCACAATAGTAATATCACGACATGGAGTCACGCCAATTCGCTGTTGAAAACATGCAGAGAGCCACACAGATATTGATTTTCAACGCGAGAGCTTGGAACACGGCCACCACCCTCCATGACGCCATAGGGGTTAGACCAGGGGTTTGGAACTGAACGTAACAAGGGCAAAGGGACTTTTGGGACTTATATCTTGCTCGGTTTTAGCCACCCTTTCCAGGACCCTTTTCCACCATTTATAACAGTGTAAACGAAAGTGGATAAAGGAATATCTGGGACCAAAGAGAAGCTTTTAGGGGTTGAATTAAGTAAAGGGCATCGGATATGATGTGTGGGAAAGAAATATTAAATACATCAATAGACGTTTTCAACATTTCTTGGACTATTTAACCTTTTAATCTACAAATGTCTACAATAAGAAATCATATTATGGGTTAAAATCACAGCTATTATTAAATATCTAGAATAACGACTTTCTATCTAGCCCTATAAAATAAAACATTAGTTCATGCATGGACCGACATTTGGTAACTTTAGTTTTTAAATAGTAACAAATAAACATTTTCACTATTGTTTTTATTGGATTTTTTATTTAATTTTCTGCAATTTTGTGGTTTATTGCCAATAAAACATTTTACTATTAAACAATGACACGGTGTTTTGTGCTTAGTTGCTTTAATAATGACAATGATGACAACATCTCGAAATAAAATAGCTATTTATGTATCAAGGGCGTTACTAGGACTATAATGCCCTGAAGGTCGAAATAGCCCGAGGGCTAGATTTTGACCTGATGGGCATTATAGTCCAGTAAAGCCCGTGGTGCATACAATGCTTTATGTTTTACCCAAAAAGAGTTTTTCAATTACTAACTACATTATTTATTCGCAATATAAAAAATAAGTTGCACCTGTACCTGTATACGTAAGTAGATAATGACTGGTGTTAAGTTTGACTTTGATGTTTCTATCAGTTAGTCAGTTGGCATTTTTTATTTAACGATTTGCTCAAAATGGAAGAAATACCACAAAATATAGGAGAAAAGGCCATAAAAGCGACCGAAAATGTTTTGCCAGTTAAATCAAGGCAACAGTATTATCGGGAGTATGGCATATTTGGCATTTGGAAAGATGCGAACGCAATTCTTTAAATAACCGAAAACGTTTTAATGGCATATTTTCAGGAACTGGTAAGTTATTGATTTTATTTTAATACAGTCCGAACTCTCTCTGGACCAAGTATTCCACCCTAAGGTCTACGTTGATGGTCTATGAAAATATAGACATTTCGCAATACCATCGTCTCATATCTTTTTTATATAACTTGATCTTTATTGTGAGAGAAATAAAATTGGATAAGCAATAAAATTTCCATATTAGCGCATTAGGGCATTATAAGCGGGCATTATCATAATGCCCGCTTATAATGCCCTAGGTGTGATAGCAGGTATTATTGCTACCATAACATATTCCGTTTCTAAGGTATTACAGACAATAATTGATGGGTAAAACATAAATATATTTATATTAGTTGCATTTTTTGAGACCGGATAAGTAAACAAAATAATAGGAGTGACATTAATAACATTCTTTTGAAACTTCTGTGACTAACTTCATTCTGAATTTCTATTAAAATTTAAAATTGCATTTGTCACGTGGTCAAGTAATCATGGTCTCTTGCAACTGATAGAAGTGATAAAAGTAAAAGTGGTAATTTTTTAAAAGAATATAGCTATTATTCTTACTTTATGAGAGCTGTGATTAAATTTAGGTCTTTTTGGATTTTTGTTTATTATATCAAGTTATAAAAGAGATGATGATTTTAGTAGGGGAGCCCACGATGCTAAATGGGGATTTACTTGAGTGTTATAGAGACCTATTGGGCTGTAAAGCTTAGATGATAAGAAGAAAAAAATGTTATATAATGTATACACTTTCATCGGTGGGGAAGAGGCTGTAGATTTTTAAAAATGTCAAAAAATACTGGTATTATTTCGGATTGTGGAAATCGTTCGGATCGTATCAAATTATATATTTTTCGTTATCCTTAACTTATTTTTCTCAAAATAAAAAAATATATATATAGCCACGCTCGAGAATCTCAAAATTACATTTTTGCAACTTTAAAGCCCTCCGTTTTTTTACGTCTCTTTCAAATGATCATATTAGAGGAATATACATTGTTTAACATGTAATTAACTCACCCTATCTCAGACGCGCTTAAAAAATTTCTGATGGATTTATTTTTGCTTTTTACGGTCGGCCATGTATACTGGGCTCATATTTGGTGGAGGACAAACCGAGTACAAGGTATCCTTCAGTATATTAATCTGCTGCGCTGTAATAAACCCCGAAATCCCCTCTTGGGGATTGGGTAGTGATAAAAGTTATTATTTCTCAAAAGCATATAGCTATTATTTTTACCTAATGAGAGATCTGGTTAAATTTACGTCTTTTTGATTTTGTTTTTAATGTATCAAATTATAAAAGCGATGGTGATTTATACTGAGTATTGCCTGACAAAATACATAAAAAATATTTTATTAATATCAACTGAAACTTGTCTTCAGTCCATCTTTATGTTAAATTATATTAATATGTGCATTTAGTAATTAAAAAAAAAACTAAAATTGTGCAATAAATGTTTCCTATTTATTATTAATTACCCAGTGCTACAATGTCGTTTCTGCACTAGTAGTCCGGTACCTACAAAAACAGTTTTATTTTTCCTTACCCCTGGTTATTCTCGGGATTGTACAGTTCTGATGAAACCTTTGTCAAAGTACAAAGACATCCGTTAGGGCATCAACCCACCAAATGCAGGTAAATATACCGGATGACCATATAAAAATGTAGCAGGTAATAATTTCCCTATTTTCAATGATATTATTTTAAAAATTAGAGAGATCCCTGTAGCAAATAATTAGTCCCTGGGCCACTTTATGATAATAGAGAAATATTGCACAGTAAAATACGGCCAGGCACTAATAATACCGGCCTTATTTTGACATCTGAGCTTGCGCAGTTGCATGGTAACATAAGGACTCCCTTAATAAGGATAGTGCCCGGCTTTATTTATGTCGGTTTTAGGTCGTGCCTTATTTTGGTCTTATTTTAACTTCGGAACTGTTCGTGTAAACCGAACGGCTGCCGAGCACAAAATCGAAAAGTTTTTAGAAGTAAAAATACTTAAAACCTTGCTTTTTAAAATGTATTTCTTTAATTGTACAAAGCCCTACAACACAAAACAATAAAGAAAAACTACTAATTTTTCCCCCCTTTTTTAGGTTAATATGGAACTGTCAACATGATTTGCAATAACTCTAAATATTGGGTACAAGCGCTATTTAAATAAGGCGGTATTAATAATTCCCGCCAATGAGCAGTTCCGGATTTACGCAATTTTTCTTCACATGAGGACTAGGCATAAGTGCGAACGTGTGTATGCTACCTAACGGCGCGTTCCAATGCAAATTTGTAGTATTGGTTTTACTTGCAAACTTGCCTTCGTACCTACCTTCAGGTAGGATCTACGGCTAGTGTCATCGTGAGTAAGCCTACTAACACATTTGGAATTTTAGTAATATAAGATTCAATGGTAAATTTACGTTTTTTCTTAAAACATTTGTAACTCGACATATCCCGTTTTAAATAAACACTCGTCAATTAAAAATGGCTGTAAAGAATAAATACTTAAACTAGTAAATGGCCATCCTCAGAAATAACCAAGAGGGATGTACATTTGGCCAACAATATTAAACAAAATATAAATTTGATTAAAAAACAAATTTCGAACTACTTATTATTGGGAAAGCTGTTAGTTTCTTCGGAAATGTTGTTTTTTTTTGTTGGGCAACAGTCTTATTTATAGATATCCATGCAGGTTTATAACCATAATCAAGCAGGTAGGTATGCAATTTAAATTTTAAAATAATTTAAATTTTGTTTAAAACCTTGCAATGCTTTTATAATACAATGTGTATGATACAATCCGAATCTAGTCATGAGCCACTGAGCAAACATTCTATTTTTGACGTCTTGTACATTAATCAAATCGCCTATCACCGTCATTCCAATAGGGGAGCCCACGATGTTAAATGGGGATTTACTTGAGTGTCATAGAGACCTCTTGGGTTGCAAAGGTAAGATGATAAGGAAAAAAATACGATACATAATGTATACCTTTTCATCGGTTGATAAGCGGCTATAGATTTTTAAATATGTCAAATAAAAAATACTGTTTTTATTTCGGCTTATGGAAATCGTTTGCATCATATCGGATTGTATATTTTTTGTTATCCTTAAATTTTTTCTTCAAAATAAAAATAGGCGACGCTCGAGAATGTCATAATGACTTTTTTTACATCACACCCTATCCTAATCTGACGCGCTCGAAAATTTCTGATATATATATTTTTGTTTTTTATTATCGGCCCGGTATACGAAGCTCATATTTGGTTTAGGTACAAGGTATAGAAGGAACAGTTTAAAAATGTAAATTCGGTGCTCTTTGATAAGAAAAAAATCACAAAAAGTTTAAAGCAAATAAATCGGCATGCTTGACTTCGCGGCCGCCTTTGCTATATTTCTTTTATGATATGCCGGTTGATGCAGCTGGTCATCGCACTATGGGATAGAAATTAATTTTTATGGTCAAAATTCTGAAACTTACCAATCTAACTTAAAATGCAGTGCTTTTTGCTGGAAAAATATTATAAATTATTACAAATGGTTTTTAGAAACCTAAAACTTATTATATGTTATTATAAATTTACACCCCCTTAACATTATTATTTTTTATTGTACAAAATAAACTAAAATGTCAGCTTGTTTGGTTAATTCAGTAGTATTCTAATCAGTTATCCGATGAATATTATCTCATAATAATACGACAATAGGTATGATTTTTTTAAATGGAATACCCTGAATTTTATATCACCACCAAAAAATACTACATTTGATGTGTCTATCTCAATTAGTTTCGGAAATATGACCATCCAAATCTGAAAAATAATTTTAAATTATTCTTAGAAGCGTAATAGAGACACATCTTCCCAACTTTTTTATTTTTTAACATATAAAATAAATAAAAACACTGTTTTGTTGGGTAGATTCTGTAGAATCCATATTTTCATCAGAATGCTTTTACTTTTAGGATATACAGTGCAGGACAAAACATATTAAATTTTAAAATAGAAAACCTTGTAAATTATAAATAAATCTTGTATCTGTCCTTACACTCAGAAGTAGCAAAAAGTAGGAAGGCAATTGTAAGTACAAAAACTGAAAAGAAAAAGGTAAAAAAATCTTTGACAAAAGTAGCGAGTCTTCGAGATACTGCATCGGAAACACAACAATAGCTCTTATTATTTAAACTCTTTTACTTTCTTTAGTAAACAAGGCTAATAATAAACTAAGTAGATTAAATGTTGTATATTTATGTTTACTTAAAATACATTTTCAAGTTTCTTATTACCCCAATAGGAAGTCGTCATATACTTTTATAATTTTGCGTACATGTAGTTTGGAGTATCTACTTTGAAATACACAGCATGAGCCATTAAAATTTCAAAGTTGCTTTTTGGCCAAAATAATGGATTTCTATCCCATAGTGTATCGGCGCGTCGCTGTAAAGGATAGCGGCGCCTTTTTTATGTTTTTTGTATTATTTTCAAAGGGTACCGAATTTGCGCTTTTAAAATGTTCTTACTATATACTCCGGTATCTGCCGCACTGTATTATATCACGAAATCCCTTTTGGGCTCCCCTACCAATACATGAAATAGTGATAGAAAATGACCATCTAGACCAATCTCCCCCATCCCATCAGAAATATCCAGGGGGCACAATAATCCAAAATTATTAAATTAATAAATTTAAAGATTGATTTGATTTAATAACCAAACTCCGGGAACAGCTTTATTCTTTTCGGAAAGGTTTTTGCGCAACAGTTTTATTTATAGATATCCACGTAACTTTATAACCATGATCAAATAGATATGCAATTTATACACTAAAATCAATGATATTTATTTTAAAATGCTTCTACAATACAATATGTATGATACAATCCGAATCTAGTTATGAGCCACTCACTGAGCAAACATTCTATTTTAGACGTCTTGTACATCCAACAAACCGCCTATCAAGGTCATTCCATCTGCTCTTGAAATATCATTCTCCTCTTAATACATTAATCTTTCTCTACAACAGACGAAGCCCAGATGACGCATTCCTTGTACAAACTTCGTCGTTCTCAAAAGGAATTTTCCATTACGCTCTCTCTCAAACATCCATCGTATCTCCATCCTTTTCTATCCTTTATTTCGTTTCTCCTTCTTTCGCTGGCAAGCAAATCCCATCAGCCTAGAGCGCCTACATTCTGAATAGTTTAGAACGTGTAGTGCAACGCCTGCTTCGTTATGGCTTTCGTCACAGTCTAGTTGAGACAGAAAAACCCGACGGTCATGAGACCCTCAGCTGTCTTAATACTTGGGGAGCACATCCAAAGCGATCGTCCAAACGAATATTCGAATAAAAACGGTGGAAGGTGCGTAGCGTTAAAGTTGGTCTGCTGCAATGATATTTTAGAAACCACTTGCTTGGCTTGGAGATATTGTTCGCTTCGTGGGTTTTTTGTGTCGTCTTGCTGATGCTTCGAAATACGATGATTTTACAGCACAGGGTCTTGGCTTCGTTTCGATGCAGTTTTTATTTTTAGAACGTTATTTGTTGTCTATCTTCTTGCATATGGGAAGAAAACTGCTAAATTTAATGACGCTGTGTTAAATCTGATTGCAGTGTGACAACACTGAATTAAATGTATTTAATTTCAGTTGAACTCCCGTTAAAAGAGACTCACAAAATCACAGAAAATTAAATAAAAAATTCCAAGAAACACAAAATATCGCGGGTGACCGGGCAATACCTTCCATCTGCATTTTAACCAAAAATTTTACATTTTTTCAGCTTTAAAATTATAGCTAACAAATACACTTAATATCTATTTTTTTCCACTGATGCAAAAGCAAACATACTTTAAACACTGATCTAAAAAATTACAGTTAACTTTTTTGCGTTTTCCACTAGATTGTGCGGATTTTTCAAATTAATAGCCAGGAAATATAACCTTGAACTAGTTAATGAGCTTGACGATAAGAAAAGATCCATTTAAAATAAAGGAAGTGTTATGGACGACATTAACTACACTTTTTAATTATTTACTTCAGTATGATATTTGGCGAAAAAAAGATATTTATCCTACTTTCAATACGACCAAAAAGACAAAAACGGAGGCACAGGTTTTGGGTTAGAGTTTTTTTTTAGAAAAAAAGTTTATAGCCAATATTATACTTTATTAAAGGAGTTAAGACAACATGATGATGAAAAACACACAATGATAACTTTTTATATGTTGCGCCTATCTTTTTTATTTTTATAGGGCTAATGCGAAGATATGTTTTTTCTAGGTTTTTCAATTTTGGCCGAATAGATTCAGTCAGGACCGGACTTACGAGACTTTTTTCAAAATGATGCATTAAACTTCATTGCAAAATAAATTGAATTAATCTACAATTAAACTAATACGTTTATTTTTAAATAATTAACTGTTAAGTCGTGTCAGCATCCAACTCAGGAACCATGGTAACCTCACAATTTTGATTTTCAAAGCACATTAAAAAAAGGTTTCCTGTTAAAATCGCGAGAAATGTATGCTTTTTGGGCCGCATCATTTTTAAGAATAATCATAACTCCTGTATCCTTAAATTATTGACAGATTTGCTTTTACTGAATCATTTCCCATAGTTTGTCTACAAGAAAAACGTATTAGCTTAATTGTAGCTAAATCCGATTTCGTTTGCAACGATGTTAAATGCAACATTTTGGAAAAAGTCTTGTAAGTCCGGTCCTGACTAAACCCATCTAACCAAAAATTGACAAACCTAAAGAAAACATATACAGTGTGTCCGAGATAAGGATCCTAAGCATGGGAGTCTCAGTACCTATTGGAGATACAGCTTAAGTTAAATTGGGAAAAAGTTGTGATTTTTAAAGATTATTTACATGCCGTTTAGAAACTTGAAAAATTTTCAGGGCCTGCTAAGATATACGGAAAAAACCAAAATTTGACTATATCGATTTTATTTTTTTCTGACTTTATTTGAAGAGATATAAAAAAACTAATAACACTTTTCATTGGCACTTTTTAGCTACTACATGATGGTATTTTTAGATTTTATACCCGACGTTTCGTTTTCAAGAAACCATTATCAACTTAATTTTTTTATATGACTCGAAAGAAAAGTCCCCAAAAATCCCATTTTTTATTACAAATTCAACGATTATCACATGTCATATTTTAATTTTTAGTTAAAAGAAAAATTGCATTTTTTCTATTTTTTAAAGTTATTTTTAAGTAGGCCTTGCAAACAAATGCCTGGACGTTAATACCTGTTACCGTATCTGTAACATAATTTAATATCATTATAAAAAGTATTTGTCCTTATTACCCTGATTGTCGAGTTGTTGTTTTTAGAGCAATTGTTCTTATTGTTACTGTTGTCTCTATTATTGTTTATTGGTGAATAGCTAATATCTTATTGTATTATTACGGTCGAATATGCAGGATGGCCATTATAGCCATGAAGATAAGTTTGACATGCTAACATGCTACATGCTATTGTGCTGCAAAAATAAATGAAGGTATCATTTCTGCAGTTAATGAATTATGGTAAATACATGGACCTGGTATTTTAGTTCCTAAAATTCCACACCACATATTAAACCCAAAACGTTCTTGATGTTTCGATATTTTCTTAACACGCGAATTTTGTTGAGCCTAGTAATGCGTATTGCGTATAAAGACAACAGTAACAATAAGAACAATTGTTCTAAAAACAACACCTTGACAAACAGGGTAATAACGACAAATACTATTTTATAATGATAATAAATTATGTTGCAGATACGGTAACAGGTATTAACGTCCAAGCATTTGTTTGCAAGGCCTACTTAAAAATAACTTTAAAAAAATAGAAAAATGCAATTTTTTTAAACTGAAAATTAAAATATGACATGTGATACATCGTTGAATTTGTAATAAAAAATGGGATCAGATACAGGTGGTACTTTTTTTCGAGCCATATAAACAAATAAAGTTGATGATGGTTTCTTGAAAACAAAACGTCGCGTATAAAATCTAAAAATACCAACATGTAGTAGCTAAAAAGTGCCAATGAAAAAGTGTTATTAGTTTTTTATATCTCTTCAAATAAAGTCAGAAAAAAATAAAATCGATATAGTCAAATTTTCGTTTTTGCCAAATATATCAGCAGGCCATGAAAATTTTTCAAGTTTTTAAACGGCATGTAAACATGCTTTAAAAAACACTTCTTCCTAATTTAACCGAAGCTGTATCTCCAATAGGTACTGAGATTCCCATGCTTAGGATCCTTATCTTGGACACACTGTATACCTAAAGGCCCTGTAAAAATAAAAAGATAGGCGCAACAGATAAAAAGTTATTGTTACTTAAAAAGTGTGCAAGTTTAATGTAGCCCACCCTGTAAACTGTTTAGCATGTAATTAACTCATCCTATCTTAATCTGACGCGCTCGAAAATTTCTGACGGATATATTTTACCTGTATACGGGGCTCATATTTGGTGGAGGTACTTAACCGGATACAAGGTATCCTTCGGTATATTAATCTGCCGCGCTGTAGGAAATCCCGAAATCCCCGTCTTGAGCTCCCCTACCATAATAAAATCGGCCAACAAGCATGGATTGCATTTTCCTAAGGTTCTCTTTTCCGTGGCAAAAGAACGTAAAGGAAACTTTTAAACAGGTTTATAATTAAATGATCCCAGTTGCTGACCTTTTCTTACTCAGTATACACGTCGTGCCAGCTCCATGTGTTCAATTGAGTTTCTGCGAGTTGAACATTAGCAGGTAGAGATTAGAAAAAAACGTCTGCATGCAAATATCTTTCTAATGCGGGGACGCATCTGCTCCATTTAGTCGTTTCTTTAAACCGCCTCCATTCCATGCATTAGCAAAAATTGCCCATGAACGTTTTAAAGTAGCACGACGTGTATAGTATCATAGATATTTAAACAATTATCTGTACGTTAGTACTTAGACTTTAAATCTTATATATGGACTGTTCCAAAATCAAAAATAGACATTATTGAATTGCTCTAGATATCCTTTTACTTGATTAAACTTCGCCTAAGACCATGCTTTCCTTTATTATTTCATATTTTAACTTCTTAGCTCGCTTCAAGAGTTACCATATGGTAGGTGTACCTGAGCTTTGCCTGAGGTACGAGTACATGCTTCAACCTACCTGAACCTTTTGGTTGGCAGGTAAATCAATACGTCCGTTCCACAAAACGTGTATTACCAGAATTTACATAGTATACAGAGTGTGCCCAAAGGTGGGAAACATTGAAATTAAACTAGTCTATAATAATTAGAATTAGAATTATTATGTATTCTTTTAAATTATACGGGAAACAAACACAACCTAGCTACATTATTTTTGTAATATACAAGAGAAGTCATACATTGGACCCTATTAAGTCCTGGTTGGATGACTTGGAGCAAAAACATTCCCCTGGAGGGTTTAATAACAGATCTAGACACGCGGCAGGAACTGCCTACAGCACCGAGTGTAACATTACACGAACCACTTGGTGCCACTTTTGACCTCTCCATAACTTAAAACCTATTTAACGTAAACAGATGGAACTACGTGTGTTCATTTATATCCATAAAGAAAAGAAAAGAAGCACAAATTTCATGAAGCTAGCTACAAACGGTTATAAAAATATGAAGGTTCATAAGTCGTCAATTTTCCACTGACTGACTCACTGACATATAGATCAAAAACCAAACCCACTTCCAGATGACCTAAAAATCTGAAATTTAAAATCCAGCTTGCTGGCTGTTATTTCTAACGTTTAAGAAAATGTAGACAATAGCATATAAAAAAGAAAACTATGCGACGGAAACGCAAGAAAAATATTAAATCGAAATACCTACCTAGCTTTCTTCATAAAATGTAATGATATACCACTAAAAACATAAACGTGAAATGATGATGAAAAGGTGAAAATTATGCTTGACTGTGGGCTTTGCTGCAAAAAGAGTGGAGATCTTAATGAGTGCCAAGTTCTGTACAAAATCAAATATAGTATATGAGATCCTAAAGTAGGTTAGATCAAGGTTAGTTTATATTTATAAGGTTGCGAAATACCCTCAACTTTTAGGCGTTTTAAGGTCGGGGACGCAGGAAAGGACCCTACACGGAGAAAAGTTGGCAAGACTGTGTAAAATCAAAGCTGATGATCAATCCAGTGGCGTCTAGAATTTGCGCATTTCATTTTGCATTGTTCTGGAAGTGATATTTGTTGAAAGATGTAATTCCAAATGTTTTTTATTTAAAGTAAAATAATTTAGAACTTAATAATAATTAAAAACTGTTGTGTAAACGGTTGTTCTACTAATACAATAAACTGTAAATCTCCAGCACTGAACAACATGGCCGAAAAATGGGAGATGTGACGTCATAACACGTCAAAGCAAAATCGCCGAATGTTGCGACCCTATATGGACCGACTTTGGGTTAGATTTGACATGGCCAGTTTTTATCAGAATTTAAGAATTATTTAAATAAGCTGAATAACTTTATAAAATGACTGATGTAATAAAAACTGGCCAAGTGAAATCTAACCTACTTTAAGATCTCATACATACATATTTGTATTTTATACAGAACTTATTAAGGTACTTATTTAGATCTTCATTCCTTTTGTGGCGAAGCCCACAGCCAAGCATAATTTTAGTATTGAACTTGGCTCACCTTTATCTTTTTTTCCCTACGTGTGTAAAACTAGCATTGTAAAGGGAGCAGAATTCAAAAATGTTTTGCTTAAAATTTAGTGCTAATTTAATGCCAAAATTAAATATTTAACGCTTTTCTAAGGTCCCGGAAAAACAAAACAATGCTAGCTCCGGATAAATCTAGCACTGTATACGCCGAAAATCAACTTTGTGCCATTAAATAATAGCAATAAAAAAACAGATATCAACCTTCGGACTGTTAACAATATCAAAAATCCAAATAATCTGCACTATTAGTTGGATTCAGACTATTAAGAATCCCAGCACTATTTAGTCATTAAAAAAGTAAATTCTGAATTAGTGCTTAGTCTTAACTTAAGGTTCAAAAGACGGCATTAAATATTTCCACCTTGATATGTCAGTTAAGTAACCAAACAATGCAACCATCTAAAACACCAAATTATTATTCTCAATAGCTGATTACTTCAACAAAATTAACAGCTTTCAAGCGCAAATTGCTAAGTAACGAATATTCTCAGAACCTTTCACAATACTTTCCGCCAGCCATAAACTTAAAATAAATTTCAAGTAGGTACTTGCAATCATCCTTCAACCGCACCTTTCCGTTCCCCTTGGTCGCCATTAATAATCATCCACGCATCACGTAGGCCAAGCAGCATTAAAAAGGACAGACATCACTGACATCAGACATGTGGCATCATGTAGAAGCGCCATTAGACAAGGACAGACTACGAACAGCTTGCGATCTGCCTCTGATACTGCACCACAGGCAACAGACAATTCCCATTCGTGTCCGGAGCCGGTGTTTCAAGTTAGAATAAAGCCAGCGAAGCAAGCCAAGTGCGGTCTCGAGCTCTGCTGCATGACGACGAGGTAATTCTACTTTCCAAGGAAGGTCAAATAACATTTTTGTTCAGTCCTGGCATCAGTGGCGCGGGGTGTTGAAAAAACCTCATTTATCGAGCCACTTTTTCTTTCAAAATTTCCTTAAGTACTAATTTATCCACATTGATATTGACACTAAAATGGGTGATGACACACATTTTAAGTTTATCTATTCCACTTTAAATATCTTTATATCTGAAATAATTACAATGCTATCCTTACAACGTGTGTTTATCTGAATTTAAAAATAAAATTAGTAGATAAAAATGGTAACACATTCTTTACAGACATAAGATACCTTTTGGTTTGTACTTAATTCTTATTTGATTAAACTTTATTATTCTCTTTGTGTGATCAATATCTTTTTAAACACATTAAATCTAAATAATTTAAATTTCCTGATTCGGATCAGGTAATATCCACCTCTCTACATCTCTTCGGTACTTGTTTTGTCAGTTTTTATCTTGCTCAACCCATCACACACAATTTAACTTGATACGCACTTAGTATATTGTTGTTAGAATTTAATATTATATTTTTATATGTATCTAATTTATTTTCATCCAGTTATTAGGTATCAATAATGTGTGCTACGTTCCTTTTATATTTGTAAACATATCTTGTTGTGAAAAAATTATAAATAATTTCTTATCAGGGGAAATCTTAGCGTTAGTCAAATCAATTTTCGTGTTCTTTTATTACTCTATGGATTTTAGTGCCTAAATCGAGGGTTAAATCACTGACACTACGATTTCACTTTTTTTCATATAATTCCATCACAATTCCACATATTTTCAACACAATTTACTAACAATTCCATCCAATTCCATCTGCTTGTATACCACAATTTCTCAGTGGTTTACCCCTCGGCATAAGTCCAATGTGACCAAAAATATGCTCTCTTTGTCCTTCTTGAGTCTCATCTCAGTAAAAAAATAATAAAAAAGTTGTTTTAGTGCAACCACCTATTCGCAAAAAGCATGGATTTTGTCACAGAAGATCCACAGCAGACCTTATCTCATTCGTCTTAAACAACGAGAACAGGTTTCTGGGGTTCCTTTTTCTTAGCAAACGTCATTTTTTGCTCGTTTAGCTAAACTTTATTGTTCGACTTCTTTTTACTCCCTATGTATCCCAAATGAGATCCTACTTAGAATACTCCTTCCACATTCGAGGAATGACATCTCCCATCACAACTCTTGATCCATTTGAATAAAAGAACTGTTTCCCTTATTGATAACCTTAGTCTTACAAGAAAGTTGCATTGTCTTGCCCAAGAACGGGTGTTGTTCTAAATGGCAGGCAGTTCGAAGCTTTTACTGAAAAGTTCAGCAGCTCCCACTAGAGCCACACTTATGCATCACTTCACAATTTATCAAATAAGACCCAAATGGTAAGTCCTGTATACCGATCTTTCTTCTTCCCTCAAAAGATACTCTTAGTATCTACAGTGCGTTGACAAACATCATAACGTGTATATTCTCTTTTTTTTGCGTTACGGACTGCTTGAAGTCGACGAGACATATAGTCAATTAAATGAAGGATCACATTTTGTGTCGATGGTATTTCACACCTTCAGCGTTAACACTTTCAGCTACTGGGCAGTTCTTAGAGCTGGTGTATCTTTTTGTATTTCTTCTAAAACATGACCAGAAACAAGTTTGACAGACAGAGCCGTACGCAGGGTGGTGGCAATTCCCCCCTCTCCCCAAAAACCTCTTAAAGATGAGTTGTTTCCTGGAGGCGGCGCCTAAGCTGCTTTGTTTACTAACCTGGAGTCCTTTTTTTGGTTGTCGTCTTTTTGTCCCTTCCAAAATTCACTAACACACCAAACAAAATGATTCAGCGCCTACTAAACTAATGCCTACAAATATATGCTTAGAAAATCACAGTTTCAAAGTGACCAAATTTTTTTGCTTGCTAGTGTATAATTAAAAATCCACATTGGACAGAGAGACGATAATTCCGTAGACATTCATCAATTTTAGGCGAAGAACCAATTCTAAAACGGTATTTACCAATCGGTTATGTTCACTTTTAAACAATAATGTATTATACGTCAAAGTTGTCACCAATTATTACCGCGGTTATAATTGGTTGAACGCCTAAAATTGATGTATGTAATTGTTCGTCTTTGGTATTTCTCCAAAATTCATATTTTAAACTAAGGTAATTATTGACAAACCGGCATAGCCGATTTTATTAAAATTTGGTATACGGGGTTTTTTTGGGAGCGGATCACGAAAATATATTTTTTTATCGGACTTAAAAACTTAAAAATCAAATTTACCCTATTTTCACTATATTTGCTTCCTTTCGTTTCTTTTGCAAACAATTTCCAATTTAAAGAAAGTTTGCACTCAATATTTGATTTTTACCTCTTAAAGAACTATTTTGCTATTTATTCCTTAATATTGTAAAACTTTCAATCACAGTATCATGGCGTTGCCAAGGCTACTGTGATTAAAATGATTAAAGGAGAAGCTTCGCAATTTTAAGGAAAAAATGGGGTTGTAAGAGGTGGAAATCAAATATTAAGAGCCAATTTAGCGGAGAACTTAAGAATTGCGGGCAATAATGGGAAATATGGTGAATTTAGCTTAGTTGTTTAATTCAAGTTGCATAATGGATATCTTGAAAACAGAACGTGTCCGATAAAAAATTCTTTCAGATTCGTAATCAGCGCCCCAAAAAACTCCGTAAACCAAATTTCAATCAAGTCGGAGATGAGGTTTGAAATAATTAACAAAAGTAGTATAGAAGATACTTTAATTTTAAAAATTTCTTTATTCCATATCGTATCAAACATATTTCATTTTCCAATTTTTAATAAATACTTCATTTAGCTTATTAAGATAGCTGTCTTACCAAGGGTCAAGATCTAAACTATGATGCAAATGCACACATAAATCTGTATCGTTTCACTATCTCATTTACATTATTGAACCATCATCAGTGGGTATTTCCTTTTACCTGCTACGCCAATGCTCCTAAATGTAAATTTCAATTATTTGGTAGTCGTAATCAAAACAAACAGATTTCCAGGAAACTGCAATTCAAAGTAGGTCCACCAGGTACAATATTTCTTCATATTAATACATTCCACGATGTCCAAACAGCTCTGCATTATAACGAAAAACATCCAGGACAACGTCAAAAAGAAACCTCGACAATAAAGCGACGCCATTTAGCAAACGAACGCCGACCCAAGAGAGAATCAAGTAGGTGCTTATCAAAAGGTCACCCGCCCCGATCCTCACTTGTTTTCTAGCAGCGTCATGGCTTGCCACGATCGATAGCTCAGTGGGCTCCGTAAACCAAGCAGTATCTCGTTGTACGTTCAAATTGAAGCCCGCTGTTAGCTTCCCTCCTACGGCTTGCTCACAGACCTCCTTTCCTTGAAAGGGGATCCAACACAGCTCGTATTCATGCGCGTAGAGCACCGTATTGATCAACTTTTTCCTTTTTCAGTTCTCAACTTCCAGTTTAGCTGGTACCACTCCGCGAACCAACTGTTCTACTTGTTCAAAACAACTAGAGCTTCGTCACTAATGTGTAGTGATTCCATTTAAATTTAATTATCGATTGGACAAGTGCTCGAATTTCTAATAATTGTGAATACCAACCTCGGGGTAGCGGTAAAATACAAAACAAGAGACGAACACGAAAAGGGGTTAGGCGCTGCCAACTCTGGCGACTCCATTGCAAAACAATTGCCGAGCGGAACACGGTGGAAACAAACATGGCCGACTGGATCGGCAAACGTGAAGTTGGGCGCTAGAATTGCCGGCTTTTATATGGGTTTTTAACGACTTTGACGTATTGTTTAATTGCAATTCATCAAAAACTAACCTTAAATAGTGTGTGGAATAGTGAAAATGGAAGAACCGGTCGTGGATAATGAGAAAAATGGGGAAATCGCGGCGGATAACGAGGAAATTTCGCCTGAAATCCCCGATGTTGAAATGGAGCCTCCCGAAATTGAAGTGGAACCTTGTCGATTATGCGATGAAGTCGGCGAAAAAATGTACAATATTTTTGAAGACAATCCCGAAGGTTATCAATTAATTGGGTTAATCAAGGAAAATCTACCAATTGTCGTAAGTTATTAAATAATTATCACCTACCTAACCTTGGATATTCACAAAACATTCCTTACAGCTCTACAAAACTGATCCGTTATCAAAGCAAATTTGCGAAAAATGTGTGCTGAACCTGCAGATTATTAGCAGTTTGAAAAAACGGAGCAGGAAAACTCAGGATATTTACGTGGAAAAACTAAAATCCGAGGGTGACACGACCGATAAAAATGTCCTGCTCTTTCTCGGCTGTACCGGAAGTAAGGTCAGTGCATTATTTTGTTTATTTTGATTCATTTGTTTTTGTTTTGGTAATTTTTTGACAGATAAGTAAATAAAGGTCGCCATATTTTTAGTTTATTAGCATAAGTGCAATATGTTATACAGGTTGACCCAAATATGAAATTAATTAATTCTGAATGACACATACAAGGTGTTTTTTTTTTAATTTTAGTTTATATAGGTACTTATTAAAAAGGAATCTTTTATTTTTTATTAGGTATGATTGTACAGGGTGTAACAAATACATTTTATCATAAAATGTACATTAATATAAATGCCTACAAAATTTTTAATTAAAAAAAAGGTAAAGGTTGGGAAAATATGCCAAGGGATATTTAATTACATTTGAAACTGCTGGGTTTAATGGGTGATGTCAACAATTTGCCCTAATTTTTTTAAAAACATGCTAATTGACTTTAATGTAGTTTGGTTGATTGTCAGACACTATAAAATTCAAACAATATTTTTTCTGCTTTCTTTGTTAAGAAACATTTCAATATTTTATTCATAGAAAAATCAGAAAATCTATTTTCATTTTTTTATTACTTTTTGGATTACTTCATTCACGAAGAGAAAATGTTAATTTTGTATAAAGGGTATGCGAAAAAATCACTTTCATAAAAGTTTTTGATACCCCCTTTAAATAAATAAAGTTGTTCAAAATGCTATTCTAAATAACAGTTTACATAAAAAGGCAAAACAAAGGGATTCTGTTTTTGAGCACCCTGCATACATAACCAACATTTGCTCTTTGTGAATCGGGATCACAAGCAAACATTTTTATCAAGGATAACTTTTTCTTGAAATTTTTTTATCCATTTGTCCTCTCGTAAACCCCATCCGTGGACAGTCTGTAAATGTTAGCGCAGAGCATTAAGTTCTTGATGAAGTTAAATTGGTTAAAAATGTAATTTAAATATGTGTTATGATAAATAAAGAAGAGATCATTATACCATCAACGTTCATATCATAATCAAAGAAAGCAAGAGATTAAATTTTGTTAAATAAATAGATCAGATAAACCCCAGGTACGAAAGCATATATAGTGTTTCTTGCTTTTCATGAATACACCGAGGAATACATCCTGATATCTCATTAACAAATAATGCGATTTTTATCAAATTTTGGTGTTGATTTAATATTAAAAATGTATGATTTTTAGGAAAACCACTAAATTATTGTAATAATTTAGCAAAAATGCTCTTAATTTATTGTAGGGTTGGTTCCGAAATACATACCGGTTCAGCTGAGTAAAAAGGTTTTTAGGCTGGTAAAGCTATAACGAAGTGGGCCTGGTTCACTGAGCAGTAGGGGTTTCCGGACGAAAATTGTGTCAATCCCTTTGGAATAAAATAATTCTCTTATTAATATAACTAAGCAGGGTATGATGCTCTGCAAATAAGGAAGTCATAATGTAATATTATTATAGATTATACACATTATGACACATATTATACATTAAAGTTGTGATAAAAATATTAATTCTGGCGGTTTTGTCCACATATCGATGCACTGTGAGGTGTGCCAGCTTATTTACCTGCCGGAAATACTTATTTAATCTCTACCTTGGTTGGTATTCTACACGCGTTTTTTTGCCAGTGAACCTTTCGACTCAGCTGATGCTGTATAATGTACCTTTAAATGATAAATTTACTGGTGGTAAAAAAATTAATGGAATTCAAAACCAGATATATTCGTTTTATTTTTCGTGACAGTTTTACCAAATCTGAAAAAATATTTACTATTTTTGGAACAATCTTTCCAATAAATAATATTTATATAAGTAGTCTAAGAAGAATTAAACGAAAAAATTAAAGAAGTAATTATTAATTTTAAGCGTATTTCTTAGTCTAAATTCTAGGGCAGGGATGGCGAACCAATGGCATGAGACGTAAAATTTGGGCACGTGATTGTTCAAAAAAATATATAATGCGGTAGGAAAAAAGTGTGTTGACTTTTAGGTCTTCACTTTTATTCATTGCTTTCCAATTATACAGTGGCAAACAGAAGGGGCAAAGTATGCAAGTTTTAAGGTGATGACCATACTCTTCAGATTTTTCCTAACTCAAGAGTATTTCATGGCACGCCTAGGACATCATTTTACATTCTTTTAGAAAAATATTACCTTGAAATGTAATGGATCGCCATCCCTGTGCTAAAGTCCGTTTTACAGTCGGCAAGTTCTTTCTGCAATTTTGTTGCAGCAACTTTCTTTCAACAATAAACATGCTGCAAGTTTACTGCAGATTCGTTTTACAGTCGGCATTTCGCTTTTAATATTGCAAAAAAAGGGCAAGGTACAAACATGCAAAAATGTGAAAATAAAGTTAGAACCTAACCTAGCTATTGGCCGGTATTTAGAATAGCTGTTAAAAATTATAAAAAATGGAACGAAAAGAGCCACCGCGGCTACATATTTGCCTCATTATTGCTGCAGCTACCCTCCTGGGGGATGATAAATTCAAGAAAAAAGCAAGAAGGTAGTGGTCACTCAACTAGTAACTTTGGGTGGTGTTGGTACCACTAAAATAACCATATTTTTTCTCAGACTTGCAGGTGCAACTGCAAGAAAAATCGGTCCAACTGGTAAAGTTGCAAGTCGCAATAAAGTTGCAGAATATGCTGCCAAAAATCAGCTGTTCGCGTCCTGCGCATGCCTACCACAAGATTCTTGCAAGTTGCAGAAAGACTTGTCGACTGTAAAACGGACTTAAGGGATATACAAATATGGATATCTGATTTTGCATCCCAGGCTCTCAATAATTTTTATAGATATGTTAAAAACCTAATGCTTCCGTAACTGCTTAAAAAGATTTCAACAATTATAAAAGCTTAAAGTTACGGTTTATAAAAAAAAACTAAAAAAAATACTAACTTGCTTACCTTTTTTCACACTTTACTTATGCAATTTTTTAATTTTTCGTTAAGCGGCACTGTGATAGGATTACTCATTTGGACTTGAAAGTATTTAATATTAATATCACAGTTAGTTCTTCACAGTTATTATTTTACTTTAAACACCACATAACTAAATTCATTTAAATCAAAGCTATGTCAATCACAAACGTAAATATGTTCACACTGATGCATCCCTGTTGATTCCCTTGCTCTTAGATCGCGATCCTCTATTTTAATATTAACAAATATGTAAGCTGATTTGTTTTGAAATTTTCGGTTAATAAAGTAATTTCCGCTGTTAGATATCAATGAGTTGCAATAAAACATTATGAATTTGTAATAAGTTTATTCTTTCTCTACCTTTACCTAAAAATGTAGTGCAGGGGCCGTATTATGGTGAAATATATGAAATATTGTGGTGATGGAATTATCTGTACGAAAACGTCGGCAAAATATCAAAGTGGCGATACATAGTGTTTTAAGAGTAATGAAAGGATTTAATTAAAATGAAAAAATATCAGGTCTGCATTTAAAAAAAATAGTTGATGATGGTCGCCAGAAGCCGAAACGTCAGATTCAATATTTAATCATACTGGAATTATAGGGCAGAAAAAGTGGCCATGAAAACGTGTTTTTCTATTTTGAGTTATCTTAACAAATATAGCCAGGAAACAATAGAAACCAAAATAGAAAATTCCGTTTTTTTTCGAATATCTTCGGAAGTACTGGAATTTTTTAAAACGCAAAACGGCATTTTATTGAGCATCAAATTGCGCAACTTTGCCTCCATTTAACCGATCCTGTATCTCTTACGGTTTCCGAAATCCCAATGATGAGCGTCGAATTCGAGCCACCCTGTACATTTAACATTACAATTAAATACATATTATGTTTTACTTACAATGTTCACCAAGACAAGGAATCCAGGTAAAGAAAATACAATCGCAATAGAGACATTTTGCACCTCTTCAAATAACAGACTATTTTTGGCCTCCTTATGGTTATCGTTATTAAACATAACGATTACGGCAGCAGTTTTAGACAGAGATTTTGCAACCTCTTTTAAGAAATTTATCTTGCGTCTGCGCTTTCGACCCATAACTTTATTTTTGCCTGTGGTTGGCCGATTTTAAAGTTTGCGAAAAAATCAGTATTTACTTTTATTCTCCATAAGTTATATATTGATTTTTTAATATATGCAAACAGTTCCCTTGATTTTGTTTTTTAAAGCAGATGTAAACAATACAGTATAAGCAAAAAAGCAAGTGTGCCAGATTGTAACATGTAAATTAATTACTGATTTAAAACATCCTTAAAAATGCAAGTCCGTTTTAATTTCTTTACACTATTTTATTTTTCTTACTGCTATGAATTTTTCGCTAATTATTCGTTATGTATCAATAATATTTTAATTAATACGTTATTAAAATTTCAACCTTCTTAAATAATCAATATTAAAAATTTTACAATTTGGCAACCACGCAGTTTACCAATAACGATAAAGATAACAATAAGCTCTTCGGTATTCATCCGTAATTAAAGGAGTCCGGTATGGTTAATAACGATAACGGATCATGTTTGCGTTACTGCGCAGTCTCAGAATAAAGTTAACCACAACGGAATTGTAAAATAAGGGGTGCAAAATGTCTCTAATATTTTAGTAACTAGCATAAAAGATGGGAATAGAACAATTTGGCAAATTGACACTTTCGTGTCTAACTATTATTTTTCAAATGCCAACCCTTTTTCTTTTAGACAAGCACTTTTTAAAAAAGATTTTTTGACGAATCTAATTACAACAATGTATTCGCGATCGGATTAAAAATAAGGTATTGAATAAAGGATCATGGCCACCTAGATGCAATATTACAATTGGCTCTGAAAAAATAAGTAGGGGTAAAAACTAACTAATGAAACTAAAATAGTTCGAGACCGGTCTGCCTTGAAAGAAATACCTTCTGCTAGTGTAAAAATCTGCATCTCCAGGTTGGGCAGTGTCCCGAGAGATACGACCTTGCAGTGCAAGGATATTGCAAGCACTAAGGAGTTTTTTCCGATTTTAATTTTAAATAAATAAATAAATAAATAAATAAATATTTTATTGACGGACCAGGCCATTTTATAATAAATTCTGTAGGACAATCAAATTATAACAATATTATAAATACTATTAAAATTATACTACTAAATAACATTAAACACATTTATAAAACTTTAACAAAAATAAAATAAACCAAGGCAATCATTAATGATCTCAGCAAGACAGCAAGACAGGCCCCAACAAGATTCTACATCGATACATCACTATAGAATATTCTCCTCCTCAATCGGGCTTTAACCTGAGTTATTGAATGTGAGAAGAAATCAATGTTATTGGCAAACTGGTTTGCATTTCTGCAAAACCTAGTTAGTGATGAGAACATTCCATAGTTCGTTCGATGAAACGGTACATGAAATAGGTTACCATCTCTAACCACTCTCTGTGGAACATTAAAATTAATCAAACTCAGCAAAGCAGGGCAGTCAATTTGACCATTGACAATCTTAAAAAGAGTGCAGATATCCAAGAATACTCTCCTCGATTGAAGATCTGGGAGTTGTAAAGATTTCATTAGGTCACTGTAGTTCACCTCATCTATGGGGATCCCCAATTTAAATGCAACAAATCTTAAAAATTTTCTCTGCACTCTTTCCAAGGAGTCTATATGTATTCCGTAGTACGGAGACCACACCTGACAGGCATATTCCAATAAAGATCTTATATATGAGCAATACAATGTCTTAAAGCAGTTTACATCATTAAAACCCGTCAAAGTTCTCTTTACAAAACCAAGCATCTTGATTGCACGATTACAAATGTATTCGAGGTGAAAATTGAAACTCAGTGCACTGTCAAAGTATACACCAAGGTCCTTGATGTTGTTCACTGTTTCAAGAGTGTGACCACCAACATTATACTGAAATGTTATGATATTTTTCTTTTTATAAAATTGTATAACCTTGCATTTGTCTATATTTAAAGTCATTCCATTCAAGCTACACCAAAGAGACAAAGAATCAATATCATTCTGAATAAGTAAACAATCATTAATGGAATTAACTGTTCTATACAATTTCAAATCATCAGCGTATAACAATATATTAGAGTTTTTTATAAAGCTGGTAATATCATTCATAAAGACATTAAAAAGTAATGGTGCCAAATGTGCTCCCTGAGGAACGCCCGATGTTACATTATAATATCTGGAGATATTATTCCCTATCTTCACAGCTTGACGTCTGCCGCTCAAATAATCTACAAACCATCGGAGTAATGGACCAAAAATTCCTAGTAACTTTAATTTCTCAATAAGGATATGATGATTAACTTTGTCAAATGCTTTAGAAAAATCTGTATAAACTGAGTCTACCTGTAATCTGTTCTCTACAGCATCTTTCAGGAATTGTTGATACTGAAGAAGGTTTGTTATTGTTGATTTACATTTAACAAATCCATGTTGATCATCAATAAACACATTTGAAAAAGCATGACACAATTTGGACTCAACAATTGACTCAAATACTTTAGCAATTAATGAAATTTTCAAATAAAATATCGTATAATTTTAGCTTTAAAAAAGTATATGCGTCAATTTTTCGTCATCTTAAAGACGTCATTATGAGGTCATCAACGGGACTTAGGGAGGTCAATTTAACGTTATTTTGTCGTCATCTTATGACGTCTTTTCTGACCAAATGTGACCAAAAATGACTAAAAAGAGACGTCAATAAGACGTCAGCTTGCTGCTTGGGAAGTAACTAAAAAGAGAGAAATATGTGAAAGCTCTCCTCTTTTCATACAATTTACCTATATTAAGTCTCATATTTAGATATGCCTAATACTCTAGTGGTTGTGGCTTATTCAATAGATTTACTGACACCCAGTTTTAAAAATTGGCTGTACCGGGTCCATCGGTCCATGGTCACACACAGCCACTTTGATAAGACCTGTGATGCAGGCGAAATTAGTCACTCTAGTCAGTGGGAAGGATCTAAACTGTCAAAAAGGGAGATCTCTTTCTTAAATAAAAACATAGTTTTATTAGAAAACGGTTTTGTTTTTTAATTCCAAACTATAAACTAAACTAGATCTGTAGCGCTACAAATACCCAAAATGCATCTTCATTACTCTTTATTGACTTCAAAATCACTTGCTGAACCATCTTTAGTTTTGCTTTTGATCCAAGACTGCTTTTCAATTCTAATTATTTCTTCATTTTGGTATTGTTCTTTGTAAATTAAAAAATCCGCCATTAGTTTTGGGTGGTCACGTTTTACGTGTTTGTGTCGGCTAGTAGTATCTCGGAACATTTTCTTGCAATATGGACAAGGAAATGGTTTTTCACCTAAAAATGCAAGATATTAGCTAAAAAATAAGACACAGTCTGTTATCGTTATCAAAATATGAAATATAATATTTGATAATAATGATCAAAACAATTATTGTTTACAAACCGAACGCATCGCCGATTTTAATGAAATTTTGTATACGGGTTTTTTTTGGGGGCGGGCGCTGATCACGAATCTAAAAGAATTATTAGTTGGACACGTTTCGTTCTCGAGATATTCATCATCAACCTTGAATAGAAAACTAACCTAAATTCAACATAATCCCCTTTCTTTTTGAACGCAATTCTTGAGTTTTCCGCTTAATTGACACTTAATATTTGATTCCTACCTTTTAAAAACCCATTTTTTAACACGCTTTTTATTAGCTTGATGCTATAGTGTGTATGTATGTATGAATGTATGTAACGGAATCTTTAAGCTTAATTTTCACCAACTTCCAGCGATTCGATTTCTTTGAAACTTTGCACACGTATCAAGGACCCATGACAATGCAATAATCTGCAAACAGTATCCCGTTATCCTGATTAGGATCGCCAGGATAAATAAATTCCTTTATAGATTTTCTGTAGGAGAGTAACAGAGAAAGAGCTAGTGCGCAATCTGTGCATGCGTGCAGTTTCGGACGTACTCTCAGCATAAGGCTGAGAGAAACTTGTTCGGAGTAGTTGCGTTCTGAAACCCCATGCAACAGTGAAGCTTTAAATGAAATGATTAGATTACGAAATAGTTCGTGAAACATTTCTATATCACATGTCCGCAGAAAACTAATTGATATATCGGAACCAAAAATGAAAAATAAATAATAGTTTAAAAACTAAAACACGCTTTTATATGCAACCGAACTAAAAATAAGAAAATAATTTTTCATTACAAAGAGTTTGTATTACAGTAATAAAAGGTCAAACAATGAATCATAATTATATACCTCAAAATAGAATTATATTAAAATTTAAGATAATAACAGAATAATTCACTTCAGAATAAGCTAGGGGTGCTTAATATATTAAATGTTATAATTATTTCTTTTGTAAATATCTATGAGGGAAAAGTTATGAAAAAATAGTAAAGTTCACCCCACGCTTTTTACTCTGAAGTGAATTATTCTGTTATTATCTTAAATTTTATTATAATTCTATATTGAGGTATATAATTACGATTCATTGTTTGACCTTTTATTACTGTAATACAAACTCTTTGTAATGAAACATTATTTTCTAATTTTTAGTTCGGCTGCATATAAAAGCGTGTTTTTGTAGTTTTTTAAACTATTATTTATTTATTTACTTTACCCAAGTTAAGAGGGCTATAACGGCTCATCTTTATTAATAATTGATGATACCCCGCAGTTTCTACCAAAATGGGACATCCTGTACAGATCCCCCGATAGTCAACAATCGATGGACGTCTTAGATGACGTCACAGCGGCAAAGAATCGTATGGTGGACGCCTGTCAGATTCCGTGGGCCTTGCCCCTAATCATTTTCAATAAAAAAGCTTGTATATTACCTGTATGAGATCGCATATGGCACTTCAAACCAGAATTGTTAAAAAATGCCTTGTCGCAAAGTTGACATTGCCACGGTTTTTTTGACCGTGCATTGATATAACATGGGCCTTCAGGTGATTAGGTTGTTTAAAGCCTGTTCCACATTGTTGGCAAATGTAGGGCTTCTCGCCTGTGTGAACCCGGATGTGCATATCAAGATTAGCTTTTCCAGTAAATGCTGCATTGCAGGTTGTGCACCTAAAAATATATTTTTTTATTATGTTAAATTATTCTTGTTTAGTAGGCTGTAAAAACCAAATAAATAACCTTTTTCCACTAACGTTAAGAACACTTTAACACTTTGAAGCTTTTTTCACACTTTGAATTAGTGTTCTGTTTTCATGCCTACTACAATAAACTTAAATCTCCATTTATGCAATGTAACAGTAAACGCGACATCAATATGCAATGTAACAGTAAACGCGACATCAACTGAACCAAAGGGTCAAGTTACCTTTAATTTCGTTATTATTTATTTTAGTTTATGTGTCACTAATTTTAAAATTTGACAGTTTTCGAATAAATTTAACGAAAATTATTGGAAATTAATAGTAATAATGAATTTGGATGACTAAGAAATTGAAAAGGAATTTATATTGTTTTACTAGTATTTCTACAAAATGTACGTACATACAATTTTCTAAAATTAAATAATAAGTGCATAGTTATGAAGAGGATAATTGTCTCTTGGTGGTGCTATGGTCTTTTTGTTACAATATAATGGCTATGCTGCAAAAATTAAAATTAATAAGTTTAGATAAATAAAACATGTATAAAATGGTATTTTGGGAAATTTTTATAAGGTCGTGGAAAAAATATAGTATGTAACACATGCATAAAGTGTCTTTTGTTACTCATGGGACTGCCGCACTCGCCTACGGCTCGTGCTGTCAAACTTCCCATTCGTAAAAAAGTATCACTTTATGCACTTGTTACATAAATTACTAATTTTTCTGCCACAATTAGTAGGATATTCTATTTTCTTTAATAAATTACGTACACGCGCCATTAAAATTTTTAACGCATTGGAGAAGAGAAAATTAGGAATATTCCAAGAAACACTCCTAGTTTATTTGATTTTTAAATTCCATACTAACTACACAACAAACAGTATGTTTTTTAATCTTGGTGAAACAATTCCGGAAAGTGTAAAATTACTGGACAAGACAGGCAGGAAGTGAGTGGTGTTTTTCGACTTTTTCAAGAAAGGCAATGGTGGAGACAAGCATTAAAAAATCTTTTATAAAAACTATTTCTAATTTTAACAAGCTAATAACTGAACATTTCTCCAAAGAGATGGCTAGAAGCAAAGAATACCAATCCATAGAATCCCACAAGTGAGATTTCAGCGTACCCTAAACATTTTTAGTACCTACCGCGACCAACAGATGGCGAAAGTAGTACGATGTCGCTTTGCTAATACGATTACCATCAGAAATTGATAGCAGTCGCTGACGAGCAGTCGGCCCGATCAGTTAGAGTGAGGATATACGCAAAATTTAATAAAAATAAAATCCCCGATAAATGGTAGTATCCATAAGATTATTAAATTTATGATTTCAGAATAGGATATATCGATGGGTTTTTGACAAAACATCGTAAGCGACATTCGTCAGTTTTACGGGAAACGTTTTTTTTCATTGGCTTTATTTCAGATGAAGATATGTTCTATATTGGTTCGGCGGTTCATTTAATTAATGGTAGTTATTTGGGTACACGCCAAAAAATAAATTAATAGTACCAAAAAACCAAAAAAAAAATAAAGCAAGTAAATAGAGAACTAAAAATCGACGTTTTGGTGGCAAGTCTGCCACCGTTGTCAAGATAAATTAAATAAAAATAAAACATTTAAAAATTAACTATTATTTAGGTTTAGAATTTTAAAATTTTTAGCTTTTGTTTAGGAGATTCTGAAAATTTTGACATTAAATGTTAAATATGTTTGTTTGGTAATTAAAATTAAGAAGAAATCTAAAATAAAAACATTCAGATCTCGGTTTTTCTTTAAAAATAACGCGATGGGAGGAAAAATCGTTTCCCGTAAAATTGGCGAATGTCGCTTACGATGTTTTGTAAAAACGCATCGATATATCCTATTCTGAAATAATAAATTTAATAATCTTATGGATACTGGGTCCATTTATCGGGGATTTTATTTTTATTAAATTTTGTGTATATCCTCACTCTAACTGATCGGGCCGACTGCTCGTCAGCGACTGCTATCAATTTCTGATGGTAATCGTATTAGCAAAGCGACATCGTACTACTTTCGCCATCTGTTGGTCGCGGTAGGTACTAAAAATTTTTAGGGTACGCTGAAATCTCACTTGTGGGGTTCTATGGATTGGTATTCTTTGCTAGAAGGATTAATTTGTTATATTTATAATTGGTAAGTGAAAGGTTTTGGCCATGTAGTCATGGTATTAAATAATAATATCGGTACTGTTGCCAGTTTTCCTAGTTTTGTGCTACGCGTATTTTTATATATTTTTTAAATGGAATAATATCAGATTTATTTTTATTGTATGAAATTGGTCCTGTCAAAATTAATAAGATTATAAATTTTCAAAATGTTGTCTCTATTCTTTGCTTAGATATGATCTACTACAATTTCATCAAAAAGTACGTTAACGCCTAAATATCTGTAAAACCGCTAAAGCTATGTTTACAAAATTACGTATTAGTAGGTATGTATATAGGCACGCGATTTATGAATTCCTACTGCGTGTCAGCACCTTCATGGAGTTGAAACGCAGTAGCAAATACGGACAGTATCACCTTTATTTACATCTTTAAACCCTACGTGAGTTTGGTGCTGAAGTCTGGGAAGAATTTAATAGCATGCAAATGCATAAACGGTTTCTGAATTCCTACTGCGTGTCAGCGCCTTCATGTAGTGGAAACGCAGTAGCAAATACGTAGAGTATCACCTCCCTTTACTACTCTAAACCATACGTAAATTTTGTGCTACAGTTTGGAAGAAATTTTAAAAGCATGCAAACGCATAATTTTATTTCGATGAAATTTAACCTGGTAACAAAAGGTCTGTGCCCAAAAGCATTACAAATCAGTCAAAGTAAATCAAACAGCTCAAATACAGTAAGATAATTAATACATAACCATTTTTAGAAAAAGTCATAGTTTATGAGTTCTTTTTGGGAATTTTGTTATTACATATTCGGTTTCATTTAAAGGACAATTTTATTTTTTAAAAATATTAAAAATTAAACTTTTAGTTCTGTAATTGTACATTTTTATTGGCTAGCTATTAAGCTATTATTTTTTTATTTGTTTTGTCTTTTGACTATGGTTATACAGCAAGTATTTATAATATTTATTATTTATTAAGGTAATAAATATTTTAACTTTTAATTAAAATTGATACGAGGTATTACAAAATGATGTTAGCAAAGCCAAAAATCTGACAAAACATTATACAGTGCTTGTCTAAATTCAGGACCTCATCTCCTAACTTTTAAATTGTTTGGTATATTTTCATGAAAATTTGAGGACTTTAGTGAGACAACATAAACCAAATTTTAGACAGGAAATGACAGATATAAATGTCAAACTCACAGCTGGGCGCCATTTCAAAAAGAAAAATTACATGGTCTTGTGGCACATCATTTTAAAGCTCCCGACGAGTAGTTTATAACACCAGAATATAAAGTCGATACCTACCTTTACCTACTACAAAATGGTGGTACTTTGAAAAATTCCTGATAAAGTTAGATACACTTAATGTGGTATTTTCTTAAAGCTCTTTTAAGGATTTATTTAATGGTAATATTGGTGATACTATACAGGGTAGGACAAAAAGGGGCTGATTTCTGCGTTCTGCTTTATGAATTCCTACGCGACATTTGTGCTGGCGCGTAGTAGTATTTTTACAGTGTTCTAAAATAAAAACTCCTATTAAATCCTCCTGCATTTCAGCACGGTAGGGTGTTGAAGCGTAGTAGGAATTCATAAAACGCGTGTAGGCATGCCTAATTGAACAGTAATATCAGCACTGTTTTTCCAGATTTAAATGAAAATCCGGTGTTGTCATTTCTCTGCAACCAGTAAAGACTAAATAAAAAAAAGAAATTTTACTAATGTTAGGACCCCATTTTATTGCAATTAAAATAAGTAGGGCATTTCATTTAAAATACCAAAAATATTATGTGTTGCGCAAAACTGAAAATGCTGGTCACAACTCCTATATCACTCTTCAATTCTACTTACCTAAAAAAACTTTAATTCGCGAATTTTATAAACACAGCTTACGCGGTTTTACAGATATTAAAGCGCTTCTGTATTTTTTAAATCAAAAATATGGTGTTGTCATATCTTGGCAACTAGTGAAAATAAAATTTAAAAAATTTGTAACGTTTTTAAATTAGGCCTGCCCAATTTAATGCGATAAAAAAAAGGAAATTTAATTTTTAAAGAAAAAAGCGATGAAAATAGGTGTAGCTCTAAACTGCGAAATCTTTTGCAATAGTGCCGACATCACTTTTAAAATCTTCATGACAAACCCTTTTTTATCTTTGAACAATCCACAAAAGCTGAGAGCTCAAATACCAACGTGCCGTGGGTGTCTTAAGGGAGGTAAGAGGGAGTTTTCAGATACCGAATTTTGTAAATGCAACTTGAGTGATTTAAAACCTATTTATACTTTGGGCACTACAAATTGAAAAAAACATCTAAACAAAAAATATATTACATTGGTTTAAGAAGTCAGTAACTGAAGTTACCTAGTAGGCACTCATTATCAATATAAAGTGCCTATTAGTACTTGTAGTACTTTTTACTTACTCAAAATAAACACAAACAGGTGTGGAAACGAAACCGCCGGCCATAAGAAATTATATTAGTATGTTAAAGCGTAGGCAATATTCGAGGTGGGGTATGCCCAAGCCGTGTTGCCATCCGACGAAAGGCGAAAGCGCTTGGCCAGGAGCCCCTGATATCATATGACTCAGATCGCCGCGTTCGTTGCAGAGAGGAATTGTAGGAAAGAACATAGCAGATTGGTAGAAGGGATAGAATACACGTATTTCCTATGGTCGGCGGTTTCGTTTCCAGACCGGTATACTGTTTGCATGTGTATGATAAAACAATAATCATTTGTATACCTATTTTTTCGGCAAAAATAGACACATCCTATTATTAAAGTCCGTCCACAAAAAAACCCATATTGTTTTACAGGAAGAAAAAATAAAACATTCTATAGCGAGGCATTATTAGTTGCTCGCAAACTTGCCTCACCTGTTTGATAATTAAACATGCCGTATGACCAATTTTAAACTTACCTAAATGATTTATTATGAGAATATTTATGTGTTTGGGCCTCCCACCTTGTAGCAAACATTTTATAACACGGTGGATGTTTACATTTAAATATCTGGTGAATCTGTCGATGCTCTGTGAATTCTTTTCTAGTTTCGGATGTTACGTCGCAGATATCACAAGTGTATTCTTTGAATTCTGGATGAACTTCGCAATGTCTTAAATAATTCAAATATGACGTGAATGATTTTGTGCAGAAATTACATTGGCTTATTGCATTCTCCCTTGTTTTTTGAGGGTCCGCCTCTTTATCTAAAACCAAAATACCTTTTTAGTAAACAGACATACAGTGTGTGCCTAAAGTCAGGATCCCCCCGTAACTGTTCGGTATTTTTTCATTAAAATATGAGGACTTAAGTAAGGCATCATAAACCAAATTGTAGGCAAGAAATGACAATTGTCAAACTGAGGGTGCCATTGTGAAAAACAAATTAAATCGAAATGAAATCTTGTGGCACATCATTTTAAAGCTCCTGACAAGTACTTTATAACCTTAAAACATAAAGTCAATATTTTCACCTACTACAAAATGGCGGTACTTTAAAAATTACCTGAAAACCTGATTTTAATGATCATATTTCCGAAACTAATAAAATTAGATATACCTAATGTATTTTCATTAAAGGATCTTTTTAATGGCGATATTGGTGATAATATACAGGGTAAGACAAAAGAGTATATATATATTTTTTAATAACGCAATTACCATTAAAAGATGTTTAAAAGAGCTTTAGGAAAATACCACATTAAGTATATCTAACTTTATTAACAATTCAAAAGTCAGGAAGGGGATCCTGACTTTAGACACGCACTGTATAATTAACATTTTGTTAATGAAGTTATTTTTTTATCTTTGGACAATCCACGAAGGCTAAAAGCCTAAATACTAACATACCGTAGGTGTCTTAAGCGAGGTAAAAGGAGTTTGTTGACACGGGACTTAAATATTTGAAGATTTGGGGGGACGGAATGACATCCGCGTCCGCGAGCAGTTGGTTCCACATTCCAGACACTCTAAGGATAAAGGAGCGAACAAAGTGGAAAGTTCGGGGTCTGTCCAGTTGGACCGTATAGGGGTGCATAAGTGCGGCACCACGAGTTTGTCTGTCGCGAATTGCGAGTGGAGGAATTATACTGGACAATTCTTTAGAGCAGAAGCTATGAAAGTACCTACCCACAGCCCGGCGATGGGCAAGAAAGGGAAGCGTTTCTGTAAGTGAAGGATCATTAATGAGGCGAACAGCTCTTATTTAAATGGAATCCAGAATACCAAGGGTTGTGAGGGACGCCATGCCCCAGATATGAGAACAACCAAGGGAGGTCGGATTTGGGACCCATACAAAGAGTATAAATTAGAAGGGGAAAAATACTTTTGGCTCGAAAGAGAAATCCAAGCTTTTTAAAAGCTGCTGTGGCTATAGATACAATGTGTTTATGCCAGCTAAGGTTATTTCTAAATGTGACGCCCACAAGATTGAAGTTGTTTTTGCTCTGCAAAACTTGGCCGCTTGTAAGTAAAAGATGAGTATTTGATGACTCTTTTCGCGAGAAGGAACATGATTGGGTTTTAGATACATTAAAATGGACGAGATTTTTGGCGCCCCAATCCAATAATAAATTAAGGTCCTGTGAAATATTTAGGTCCAGAGATTGGCTTGGGAACCTGAAAAATGGAGGCAAGGATACTATCGTCGTCAATACTATAAATGGAATTAGTTGTGGACGAGAGAAGGTCGTTGATGTTAAGAAGAAACAATGTTGGTGGCAGTACGACGCCCTGAAGCACTCCAGCATTTACTTGGTGAAAGTGTGAAGGGTGGCCAACCACAATAACTGATATACGTCGGTCAGAAAGATAACTAGAAAGTCAGTTGAAAGACCATAGGAGGGAAGTTTATTAAAGAGCGCAGCATGCCAGACCTGGTCAAAAGCTTTGGATATATCAAGAGCAACGATCTGTAACTCACCTAGAAACTCAAGAGACTTATTTCAGCAGTGTGATACGAATAAGAGAAGATCTGCTGTAGATCTTCTGTGGCGAAATGCATACTGCCTGTCATGCAAAATTTTGTGTTCTTCTAAATACCTAAGGATTTGTAAATTAATGAATTTCTCCATTACTTTCTTCAAAAAACTGAGAGAAGTAAAATTGGTCTATAGTTAGATGAAGGATATTTAGATCCTTTCTTGGAAATAGTTTGAACACATGCAGATTTCCAGCTCTCCGGAGTACCTCAAAGGCGGTCTAGCACATGTAGAACATTAACGGATAGAAACTGTTTATGATACATCGTACAGTGCGTCGATATGTGGACAAATACCGAAATTAATTTATTTATTCAATTCAATACTTTTAAAGTAAAACTACAAATAGTTCAAAAATAAAAAACATAAAACTAGTAACAGTTCTTTCGTGACTATACTAATTAATAATAATAATATTAATAATAATGTGTGGATAGTGGAAAATGACAACTGTCGCATATACTGGACACCATAAAATATTATTATATTGTAACACACTACGAACAAGGCTATTATATGGATGAATCAACTTTTATTTGTCTCAGAGCCAGAGCAAAATCATTTTGTCTGTGGTAAAAAACAGAAAATATATATAAATTCAAGTGTTTTTAGTGACTCATTTAATAATTCTAATTAAAACGAATCAGTAACTAATAATAATTGTTATTATTTCTTCAACTTATTGGTTTTTTAATAGTCCTTCAAGTGATTCAAAAAGATGCGTTTTATAAGTTTACTCTTAGTCCCTTTGCAACAATAGAATCTATAACTTTATATTACTAAAAAACGCTTGTATTTAAATAACTATATTTTTGAAAAATTAATATATGGGTATACTACTTGTTAAGAAAAGTTATGCTATGTTTTATTAAAATGTTTAGTTTGGCATTTTTTAAATATATATATTTGGTCCCAGAAAAATTCCGTCACACTTCATAAATCAAAATATAAATGGCGAAGTGTGTACAAATGTGTATTGTTTTTTATGGCTGATAATCCAGAAGGTTTTAAGTATTTAAGAAAAAAAATACAATTTTTATGTGAACGATTTTTATTTATAAGATTATATATTTTTACAATATGTCTTGCAACAAACTGAGAAGCAAACAAAGGTGTAGGGTACTTAGATTTATGGTCAGACGTGAGAACAGTCTAAGGTGCGCGGTACACTCTGAACTGTATTTAAAAGTACCTATGAACTTTCATTGTCCACTCTTTCCGCGGTCTTTGAGTAGTGCGGTTCATGTTTACGTAGAAATCTACATAGACTTCCCGGGTAGGCGGCTGAAGGAGTCGTACATGCGGTGCTGTACCCATGGATCGAGAAAAGATTCACGCTAAAATGGGGCTTCTTTCTTCTGGGGCTAAACGCTGTGAGTAAAGATTCCTAAAGCCTAAGGTTTTTACGTTTTAATGTTGAACACATGGTGTCTTGGTATGATCGAGGAGGTGCGCATGCCTTGCGGAAAAACGTCAGTGGTGAAAGTGACGGTTATGTGCGATACCAATAGCAGCCCTTGGCTTGACAGCCACAATTTATGCATGTTCAGAAGTTCATCGCTGTTGTTGATCGTTTAAAGTGTTTTTTATTCATATGCTAGGAAAGTCTGGGAGTTTCGAGCTCGATTATCCAGATATTCCACGGACAAAGACGGGAAAGCTTATAAGCAATAGCTTCACATATAAACAATAGATTATATGACCGGAACGGGAGAACTGGCGAATTTACTTAGTATCAGAGCCATAAAACAAAGAGATAGATAGATAGATAACTTTCATTGTCAGTATTGTAAGGGTAGATTAAGCGTTCATTGTACATACGATTATTACTTTTAAGAGTAAACCAGTTTAAGTACAGTTTTAAAGTATTCTTAACTAATCATATAACCTCACCCCGATACATCACAAAAGGTATGGTGGAATTCTAGGAAAATCGAGGGAAAACCTCAAATATACGTAGGTACATGTATTTCTCATACTTCCAAAAATAAAGATCATCATCATCATCATAATCAGATTTTTGCATTTTGTAGATAGATAAAGAGATAGATTAAATTTGCAGAATCAATGCAATTTTCAATAAAATTTAATAATTATCTAGTTAACTTACCTTATATTTTTTCATAGTTATTCCCTGTTGTATATTATGAACCTGTTGCATATGTACTTTAAGTCCATGATTTGTAGAACAACCTAAAGAATTACATTAATAAAAAAAAAACATTAAAAACAAGCTTTCATAAAAATTCCTCAAAAAGAAAAACTTGTCCTTTAAAACTTTTACTATCAACATATTAGGTCATTACACAATTTATATAATATTTAGGTACTCAAACTTACAAAATTAAAAAAAAAAACAAAAAAAAATTAATCAGGTCAAGTAATTCAATTTATGTTTTTATCTACTCAGGTAAATTAGTTAATATATTAAAAAATTGCATTGTGCCCTAACCTAAAAAGTGTTTGTGGAAATAAACTACTTTACGCACTCTGAAAGAAATATGTTTTACTGCATCAGGCCCGATATTAATATCCACACCTCACATTAACTAATATTGCATACAAAAAAAATCCCACAACTTACTTCTACCACAAGATTGACATAAATAAATCTTTTTTTTATGGGCAGTTTTTTCATGACGGGACAAATTTGCACTATAACCATAGACTTTTCCACAAGTTCCACACTGATGTCTACTTTTTTAAATGCACCGAGTCTATGTGGTTCCTGACTAAATGTTTTGTTCTAAATGTTTTTTGACAGATGTTACATTGTGTTAAATTATTGTGGTTGATATTTGCTTTGTGTTGATCCAGATCCTCTTGATTCTAAAAATTTAAATTTTTTAGGAAAAGATATTAATGAAATAGTTTTTGAGTACAAAAATTTATCACCGGTTGGTGAATGCGCTAATATTCAACCCTTAATTATTTATTTATTAAAAAATTCAGGACGAAACAGAACTAGGATTCCAATAAGGTATCCACTATACCGGGTGATGCATCGCTGGGTGGAAATCCCATGTAATTTTTAATGGAGTCACTTATTGGCCTATTTTAGAGAAAAATTCTTTTGAAGTTTATTGAAGAGCATGCAAATCTACGTCCATGGTAAAAACGTTTTTCGGTTAACCCGTTTTCTAGTTAGATGTTAATATATTTTTAAAAATTGTTACATTATTATCGCCACATATTTATGAACAACAATAAAAATAACATGTTAGCGTGACATAACGTTGTTATTTTAAAATTTAGTGCTTTATTATTATCAAAAAATCGTACAGTGAAAAGATTAAAGTTGTATTTATACAAACGTATTAAGTTAAGTTAAACTAAACTAGAGTAACAAATTTCAAGAACTTAGGACATTTATAATATTTACATGCTTCAATAAATTATTAATATTACATATTACAATAATTAATATGTTGAAAATAAACTTAAGATTTAAGAAAATTTTCAAATATTCCTCCATTGACTGCTAGACAATAACCCAGACGTTCATAAAATTGTCTTCTTATATTGGCTAACTGGTAAATTAAAATTTTATTGCATTCTGCAGAAATATCATTTTTTAACTCATCTAGATTAGAGTAATTTTTATCCTTGTATATCATGCTTTTTAAATGGCCCCAGAGAAAGAAGTCATTTGGCGAAATATTAGGAGACCTGGCTGGCCAATTTATGGTGTGATGTAGGCCAATAACATTTCCATTAAAAGCATTGTGTAAATATTCCCGAACAGCCAGGGTATTATGTGCCGGGCAGCCATCCATTTGGTACCAAATTTCCTGATTTTCCCTGAATACATCATTAAAATTAGTTCTTCGAGTAGTTCCAAATAAAATTCTGCATTCAAATTTTGATTAAGAAAAAATGGTCCAATAATATGTTGTCCGAAAATCCCCGCCCAAACATTTACTTTCTGTGGATATTGCGTCCTTGTTTGGACAAATCTGTGTTAGTTTTCTTTGCTCCAGTATCGGTAATTTTGATGACTGGGTTCATTGTTTAACGTAAATGTGCACTCATCAGTAAAACAAATATTTCTTAAAAATTCCCTGTCCATGTTTGCCTTTTTCATCATGTCAAAACAAAATTCCTGCCGTCGTATTTCATTCCCATCCCTTAGCTCTTGATGTCTTTCATATTTGTACGAAGAACTGTTGATTGATCTTTTCCTATGATATCCTGAAGTTTCCTTGTACTCACCTTCCCTTCATTTTCTTTCACGTGCAAAAAAAAGTCTCTATCTCTTACATTTTCTTCTCTTTGATACTTCCTAGCTTCACATCTGCAGTTATTTATCACTGTGCCTTTGGTCTCAAATTTTTTCCTAGTCCTATAGACTGTTGATTTTCCGGGTATTGGTCTATTCGGATACTGAGCAGCGAACATGTCTGACACCTTTTGGTAACTATTTCCTTGATAGTACCATTTAATCATCAATACTTTTTCTTCAGTAGTATAACTCATAGTTAATCTTTTCGCTCTACGATTTTTTGATAATAATAATTAATAATAAAGCACTAAATTTCAAAATGACAACGTTATGTCACGCTAACTAGTATTTTTATTGTTGTTCATAAATATGAGGCGATAATAATGTAACAATTTTTAAAAATATATTAGCATCTAACTAGCAAACGGGTTACCCGAAAAATCTAAAGTTTTTACCATGGACGTTGATTTGCATGCTCTTCAATAAACTTCAATAGAATTTTTCTCTAAAATAATTAGGGAGCCAATAATTGACCCCATTAAAAATTACATGGGATTTCCTATGTCCCGCCCGGCGATGCATCACCCGTATACAGTTATTCTTAAAACAAGGTTTGCAAAAGATGGTGTAATGTTTAATCAATTACATTTTATATTTTATAAAGTTACTTGTTTTAGGTTTTTTCATTACAATTAGGACACGTTATTTGTTAAATAATATTGAATTTGGTAGATTATGCTTATTAACACTTTAAAAAGTGTGATTTTATTTGTTTTAACACGCTTTTATATTAGCTTGGGTTGTATGTATGTATGTATGTATGTAACGGAATCTTTAAGCTTAATTTCCACCAACTTCCAGCGATTCGATTTCTTTGAAACTTTGCACACGTATCAAAGACCCATGACAATGCAATAATCTGCAAACAGTATCCCATTATCTCGATTAGGATCGCCAGGATAAATAAATTCCTTTATAGATTTTCTGTAGGAAAGTAACAGAGAAAGAGCTAATGCGCGATCTGCGCATGAGTGCAGTTTCGGACGTACTCTCAGCATAAGGCTGACAGAAACTTGTTCGGATTAGTTGCGTTCTGAAACCCCATGCAACAGTGAAGCTTTAAATGAAATGATTAGATTACGAAATAGTTCGTGAAACATTTCAATATCACAGGTCCGCAGAAAACTAATTGATATATCAAACTAAAAAATGAAAAATAAATTATAGTTAAAAAAACTAAAAAACACGACAAAAGGTCAAACAATGAATCATAATTATATACCTCAAAATAGAATTATAATAAAATTTAAGATAATAACAGAATAATTCACTTCAGAATAAAAGCGTGTGTTATTATTTTATTATAATTCTATTTTGAGGTATATAATTATGATTCATTGTTTGACCTTTTATTACTGTAATACAAACTCTTTGTAATGAAAAATTATTTTCAAATTTTTAGTTCGGTTGCATATAAAAGCGTGTTTTTAGTTTTTTAAACTCTTATTTTTAAACACATTGAGTGTAATTAAAAACACATTTATATTTTTGCAGTAAGAGTCAAATTCAGACTGCATTCTTGTCAGTGGTGTATTTCACCCCACATCTGTCATGCAGAAACATATATTAAATAAGTCACAGTGCCTCAAATTTCTACTAGGGACTTTCAAGTGGGGACAATACAGAATGAAGGGGAAATCTACGGTATAGTTAATTAATTAAAAGATAAAACATAAATCTCAAATAATTCTTTTATGGGCCAAAAGAATTATGTTGAATCCATTTTTAACATCTTTGGTTGGTTTTCTTAATTTGAAAGCCGACATTTTTATAAAATTATTTTTAATTGACTCAATTCAATTAGGGTAGACATTAAAATGCGGGCTCCATATTACAGATGGAAAGACACACATAGAAGTAATACAGGGTCAAAAACGTACTTGGGCTTTTAAACACTTTACGCATTCTATTTATGAATCCCAACCACTGATCTCGATGGATTGCCAATGTTATAACCTGCGCGAAACAAAAGTTACATTTCATAGGCAAAAAAACGGTTTGTGCGCAAGCCAGTTGAGGGTAAACGCACCCGGCTTCAAACAAACTATCCGCATTATGGTTTTCCGTTCGAAGTACGGTAGTTAATGAGGGTTACGGTCAGACCGCGGACGAAGGGTACGGGGTGCCGATGTTTGTATTTTGCCACGGCTTTTAAGTGCGCATGTTCGTCCACCCACTGCGCGAGGTCGTAAAAATCCGAAAAATGCTTCTTGCCACTGCGGATCTAAATGTAGATTATCTATGATCCCAACATCAGTGGCGCATTTACCAGAAGGCTGAGTAGGCTGGAGCCTAGGGCGGCAGATTTTGTACTTATAAATAATTTAGTGGATTTCGATTTTAATTTTGTACGTAGAAATGAAAATGAGGACTTTCCAAAATGAGTTCTGAAAGACCAATGGGTATCTAATTTGACACCAAGGTTTTTGATATTATTGACACTTTCCAATTTATTTTATCCAAAACACAATCATGTTCCTTGTCGCGAAGTAAATCATCAAACACTCATCCTTTGCTTATGAGTGGCAAGGTTTTGCAGAGCGGGGACACATTTAACCTTGTGGGCGTCACATTTGAGAATAACCTTAACTGGCATAAACACATTGTATCTATAGCCACCGCGGCTTCAAAAAAGCTTGAATTTTTTTCCGAGCCAAAAAGTATTTTTCTCCTTTCAATTTATACACTTTGTATGTGTCCCAAATTCGACCCTCTCTGGAATATTGTTCTCATGTCTAGGGAATGGCATCCCCTACAACCCTCAGCATTCTTGATGCCATTCAAAGAAGGGCTGTTCGTCTTATTAATGATCCTTTACTTACTCAAAGACTTGCTTCTCTTGCCCATCGTCGAGCTGTGGGAGATCTATCGCTCTTCTATAGATACTTTTACGGCTTCTGCTCCGACGAGGTGTCCAGTATAGTCCCTCCACTTGCAGCTCCCAACAAAGAAACTCGTGGTGCCGCGCGTATGCATCCCTATACAGTTCAATTGGACAGGCCCCAAACTTCCCATTTCGTTCGTTCTTTTATCCTATCCTTTTATTTCTAGACTATGGAACCTTCTGCCAGCGGAGGTCTTTCCTTCCCCCAAATCTTCAAGTTTTTAAGTCCCGTGTTAACAAACTCCCTCTTACCCTGCTTAAGACACCCACGGTACGTTAGTATTTAGGCTTTCAGCCTTCGTGGATTGTCCAAAGAAAAAAAAATTCGTGGTTGTTGATGGAATAATTATAATTTATTAGATTTTTCTTTGTGGAAAACTTTTTGTTTTTTTTTTTAGGTTTAAAGAAAATATATTATTTTCAGTACATAAAAACTTTATATAGGTCCTCTTAAAGCCTGTAGAAGTCCTCAATTACAGTAATTTGACGGAATATCTTTGTGTCGTCAGCGTACAGAAGGAATTTGGAGTTGAGGAAACATTTATTTAAATTCACAGGTGACTTCCTTGTGGAACACCTGAGATGGCTATTAATTGTTCTTTAAGATTGAATTTGAACAAAATTTTGTATGCCCAGATATTTTTGTCCAGGAGTATAGTGGTCAATGGTTTTTACAATTTAAATAAATATTTTCAAAATACCTTAAAATATAGTTGGCACGGCCTACAAACCAAACCATCTGGCGAATGGGCAGCCAAGTGATACTTCAAATGTTGAATCCTATAAAATTTCGTAGGGCATAGAATACATCTTTTAGACCTACATGTTCATCATCAAAGTGTTCGAAAACTTTGTCTATATTACAAAATACTTTTTGCAAAACCTACATTTAAAATTATTATCTTGGTGTTGGTTACTTCCTAAAACAAGGCAAGTATTTTTTGAGAATAAGTAAATAAAGGTTGCTTTAATGTTTTTTATGCAATATCGCCTTAAAGATAATTCTTGTTTTCATCATTTTTTAAAATATTTTTTAAGTATTTGTTGCTTTTGTTGATTTTAAGAAAAATAATAGAGCTGCCAGTTTCTGAGATATAAAACGTCAATAGGATGGGTTTTGAACAAAATGGTGCCTTAAAATAGGCCAAAGTTTAATAGTACAGGAAATGAAGCTCTAAATAAAAAAATTTTTATACATTGATTTTACAACACTAATATTTTTCAAGTTATTTGCGATTGAAAGTAACAATTTTTCGACGCAAAAATCGAACGTTTAATGGATTTTTCGCTAAAAAAGTAAGCATTTAATAAAAAAAAGTGTACAGGGTGTCCCATTTGGTTGTCCCTTATGGGAAACTTGGAAACCATAAGAAATATTGAAAATTCGATACCCCATCCTCGAGCTCTTTTTTGGAGTAAACATTTATGGTAAAAACAGATCATCGCTATCGCGAAGCGTTTCAGAGATACAGGGTGATTCTCGATTTTTTCACTTTTTGAAAAGGTCCTGTAGCTTTGTTGTTATTACAGATACGAGAAAACTAATTGCACATTATAAAGACACTTTTTTCAACATTATCATACTAATACAGTACCAAAATTTTTTGCTTCAAATTCATAAATAAGGACGCTATGAATTTTTAAATTTAAACATAAAAGTAATTATTTTTAATTTTTTGGGACACACTGTATCATTTATATCTATATATATATAATAATATTCTTCCTTATCATATATATTATCCACCATAATTTCATCCTTATATATTCATAAATAAATTTGTAGGAAATTTTTAAAGTTAAAAATAAAAAAATCATTTTAATTTTTTGAGACACCCTGTATCATTTTTTTATGTATAATAATATTTCTCACCATCACATTTATCAAATACCAAAATTTCATCCCTTTATTTTCATAAATAAAATTGTAGGAGATTTTTAAATTTTAAAATAAAAAAATATTTTAATTTTTTGAGACACCGTGTATCATTTTATTATGCGTATTAATAATCTTCCACATCATATATAATATTTACCAAAATTTCATACTTATATATTTATAAATAAAGTGGTAGGAAATTTTTAAATTTTAAAATAAAAAAATGCGTCTTTAAAATCATAATTTTTCCAATATTTGACGTAAAAAATTTATTAAACCACCTACTATGATATATTATTTTAATCAGAAAAAAACAAGCAATTTAATTACCTAATCATTTATAGGGTGTCCCTAATAAAAAAAAACATGTTTGGGTCATATGTCAAAAATGACCGCTCAAAAAAATTTTTGGCTACGCCACTGGATTCTACGGAAAAAAGTGTCTTTATAATGTGCAATTAGTTTTCTCGTATCTGTAATAACACCAAAGCTACAGGGCCTTTTCAAAAAGTGAAAAATCGAGTATCACCCTGTATCTCTGAAACGCTTCGCGATAGCAATGATCTGTTTTTACCATAAATGTTTTCTCCAAAAAGAGCTCGAGGATGGGGTATCAGATTTTTAATCTCTTATGGTTTCCAAGTTTCCCATAAGGGACAACCAAAATGGGACACCCTGTACAGGGTGTCCCATTTTGGTTGTAACTGCGGGGTATTTCAGTTCATATTAGAGATAGGACCTTGTGGTTTTCGTGAACCCCAGCTACTTTTGTGTGAAACAAAAGATGCAATAAACAAAGATATCATACCCCTTTCAGTTTCTGGTTAGCTCTGATTAGTCGTTTAAATCAAGAATAAACTAAATATATTATGTCAACAATAAGTCAAGAAAATAATTTAAAAACAACCATTAGGATGTGAATTATGAAAATTGGGAATTTTGTCGTGGTTTATAAATACATATAAGCCTACAGTGTTATATACTTTTGATAAGCTTGTAAAAAAGACAAATTAATTTTTTGGCAAATATACAGGGTTTCATTTAAAAAAAAACAATATTATTTGGAAAAATCTCACTATGACAATAAAATAGCATTTACGTAAAAGTTATATAGGAATCCTTTTTACGTTTTAAATAAGTTATCAGCCAACTGAATCAGCCGACTAAGATACAAGGGCTACCTGAAAATGCAAAATTTTTAAAATCACCCTGTAGCTAAGAAATTAAGAGGGCTATGACGACTTTGTTTATGACATCTTTCGTTTCACATAAAGTAGCTCAGCTCCCGCGCTATGTAATTCGATAGAAAGAAGAAATAGGCAAAAAATTTCCTTTCTATTTCTTGTCTTTAATCTGTATCATTCTTTGTAAATAGTTCGTAAATCTTCGATAATGAAAAAATACTACTATAAACTACTGGACCTAAAAACCTTGGGTTCTTGTGGAAAAATGCACCCTTTATAGAAAAATGCACTTATTATTTCTTAAAATATATTTGTTTTTTTAAGTACCTGTTTCATTTATTTGGCATATTTTCTCAGATTTTAATTAGTAATTAGTCCAAGTCCAATAAATTTTCGGATTTTAATAGCTTATTTTTTGCTTAATTAAAATGTTTTTAAAGCTTTTTTCTATTTTGTATAAAACTTCTAGATGAGAAAAAACAGCGACAAGATTTGCGCATATTTTGATTTGATTTGATTTGAAAGGAGAGAGTTAGCGGGATAATATATATTACAATATAATATTATTAATCCCTTTGAATTGGCAAAAGTTGAAATTAGGTGGTGTTTTAGATTGCATGGATTTAATGAAAAAATTAATAAGTTAGCTGAAACCTTGTCTAAATGTTAAAGTTTAAACAAAATACAATTTAACAACATAACATAAACCAATATATTATTTCCACAAAACACTAAATAAAAATTTGTTTATTATTGCGATCACAAATTGCAATGTCGTCAATATTCCCGCAAACACCCGCTTATAAAAGAATGTAAACAAACGTCCAGCAGGTAAGAAGAGCGAGATCACTATAAAACGCCATACAATAGAACAGGATAAATGACAAGAAAGATCCAAATCGCCTTTCTATTTCCAGGCGTTTGTGTTGTCCATTCATGAGTGCGGAACGAGCCGAAAGACTTTACGGAGTTCGAAATAGACAGGAAATAAAAAAATTCTTTCTCGCCAGATACGGAGTATGGGCTCAGGTTAGCAAAAACCGCATGGTTTTATCTTTAATAATAACTGAAATACCCTGCAGTTTCAACCGAAATGGGACACCCTGTACATTTAAAATGGAAGCTTAAATTTGACTTAAAATCTAGCAAAAAAAAATAATATACAGGATGCTTTTAAAGCTGGGTGATTAATTTTAACACCTTGTAAAACTATAAAGAAAAACCAATTTTACCACAAATTGTTTATACAGAGCGTTCCCTAAGTACGGAAATGCTTTGTTTCTAAGATACAGGGTGTTAAACTTTAAAAAGAAAATCGGGTTTTTAATAATAATTTAAATATGTCTTATTCAATTTTAATAAAATTTGTCTGAGGTATTTGTCAAAACCGGAAGGGATTTGTAAGATTAGTGGCGGTGTGGGACGCATCTATATAAGAAAGATTGGTGCAATTTTTTCTTATAAAAATTAAGGTCGACAACTTCGTATTAGCAATTTTGTAATAACAACAAAAAATGCTTAATTAAATAACGTTTATTTTTAGCCTAACAAATTTTACAAAAAAAAGTATATTAGAAATTTTTAGGTTTCCTGAATAACATTTAGGGACCCGTGTTTATATGAACTTTTTTCTTAAAAATAGTTCAAGAATACTCCTTAAAATTTTCTTACCGCAATAAGGAAACATAAAAGTTACCAATGCAGATTTTTTTATAAAAATAAAAAACTTAAAACGTTATTAAAAACCTGATATTTTTAACCACTGCCTAAAGATGTGAAACATGCAATTATTTGTTTATTATTAGCTTTGTTCGCGGGTTCGATTCTGAACCGGTTCTGGGACTATTCGCATGCGCAGTGAAAAAGCAGCGTTCGCGGTTAGTAAAATCCTGAATTTTTAGTAATAGTTCTGTGTTCGCGGGTTACAATGGAATCAGTTCGTTACCGGTTCGTAACCTTATTAGCAGTCCTGGGATTTTTGTTGAAACTAAAAGTTCAGTTCGGAATTTCATACATATTGTCGACATGGTCAGCTGTTTTCTGTTTTTGTGGTACAGAAATAAACCGTTGTATTACAGTTTATTTGTTTCTGCCACTTTTAATGCGGGTTAATATACCTGTTGAATATTTTTTTATTAACACGCTTTTATTAGCTTGGGTTGTAACTATCTATGTAACGGAATCTTTGAGCCTAATTTTTACCAACTTCCAGCGATTCAATTTCTTTGAAACTTTGCACACGTATCAAGGACCGATGACAATGCAATAATTTAAAAACAGTATCCCGTTATCCTGATTAGGACCGCCAGGATAATTAAGTGTCCTAATACTACTCTTGACAAAATGGCGAAGGAATTTTTTAGTGAATAAACTGGAGCATTTATTTTAAAAAACTAATTGATATATCGAACTAAAAAATGAAAAATAAAAAATAGTTTAAAAAAACTAAAAAACACGCTTTTATATGCAACCGAACTAAAAATTAGAAAATAATTTTTCATTACAAAGAGTTTGTCATTTCAGAGTAAAAAGTGTGGGGTGCATTTTACTATTTTTTCATAACTTCTTTTCCCTCATAGATATTGGCAAATGGAATAATTATAACATTTAATATATTAAGCACCCCACGCTTTTTACTCTGAAATGACAAACTCTTTGTAATGAAAAATTATTTTCTAACTTTTAGTTCGGTTGCATATAAAAGCGTGTTTTTGTAGTTTTTTTAAACTATTATTTATATATTTGTGATTCTGAGTGTATATAAACAAAGGATTTTTAATTGTATTCCGTATGAATGTATGTATGTAATAAAGTAAATAAAGAATTAATTAAAAAATATAGACAATATTACAAGATTTTACCATTTCTTGTTGTTTGAATTTCATCTTTAGTCACATAGGTACTTATGTTAAAAACAAGAGGAGGCAGGGAATCCCTCGTCTTCCGCCGAGAGACCTAGAGCGGCATTCAACAGTATAACAATTTACCTTTTTGTTTAAATCAAATTTTTTTTTGTATAGTACCCAATTTAACCATGAAAAATCCTAACCAAAAGGCTAGGTTAGAATACCTCAGCTGTGTATAGAAAATCGTTCGCCGTAAATAAAAATTCCGAACTAATAAATAACTAGACATGCGCTTTAAAACAATTCTAAACCAGTTCGGTTCTGGTTCAGAATCGGTTCATTACTAGACCCGCGAACAAAGCTATTAATATTGAGTATAACTGTAAAAAACTGTTTGTTTTATTTGAATGGCGACTTTCAAATAGTCAGTGGTAAATAATTCTTACAAGAGTCCATATTACCTACTTTGGGGATAATTTTGAAATTTTGATTGTTATGTTTATTAAAGGAATATTTTTTCTTTGTTAGCTGCTTACAGCAGCTGTAAGCACTTTCATTTTTTGACAAATCAATGACGTCAGTCTTACAACAGCTCACAGCGATTGTTTGCGGCCTCGGGAGATGTCTAACCACTGTCTAACAGGTTGAAAAGATAAAGAGGGGAAAATATAGCCGAATTTGAGGTTGAAAGTCAAACAAAATTCACTAAATGTATACTTATAACAATAACAATAATATGTGTGAGAAACCATGTGAATGATTAATTTAACTGTCTGCAATTAAAAGTGTTGTGCATTTTTGTTTTTAAACGGGAGTTTACCATTTTTTAGGTTATATTATTATTATTTTTAATGTCACTTGTCATTGGCGATAAGCGTTTTTATTTTTTCAATTAACATTTTAAAGACGTCAGCTGTTAGACAAGCTTGTTAGCAGCTGTAAGGCAGAAAGTTAAGAAAAATATGCCTTTAAAGTGGAACATGTTTGTATAAACAATAAAATAGTGACAAGACACTTGATGCCACTGTGGAATACCTAACAAGTTGTGGTTTAAAATATTTAGAATCTTCAATCCAAAATGCTACATTTCAAATATAGTATAAGAGAATCTGTAGGTATTGATTGTGGTAGGAAAGGACTTGTGACAAATATTTATTATTTTTATTTATTAAATATGGCTTTATGCATCTTATGCGTGACGATTGTTTATGTTTAAAAATGCTGTATGGTGAGGAGACACACCAAAATATATTTTAAATAAAAAGTCTAAATTTTACCTGGTATTGACTGATAATTATTTGGACATCTTCTTTTTATTTTCTTTAACAGTTTAATAACATCTTTTTAATTGGGCAGTAATCTTTTCCTATCCTAGACCCAGCAGTACCATCTTTCTTAGTTCTTTTTCTCTTACTAGCTACCTTTGTTACAAAAGGCTCACTTAAATCCTTAACAGAGTCTGTAACCATAGGTACATCAACTTCCTTAACATAATTTTGACAAGATTCTTCAGATTTTACTTGATTAGATGAAGTATTTAAATTATTTTTGTCAGTAACATCCTCAAATGAAGCACAGATATTAGTTTCAACACCTTTACTTGGTGTTGATTTTTTTGTGATATTGATATCTCTTTTTAAGTTTCTGGTCAAGTATTTCATTGGAATAAAGAAATAACTGGAAAAAGTTGAATGCTTTACAACCCATATCTATGCAAAATTCACAAATTTTTTGGGGCTTGCTATCAGGGATAACCTAAAAAAATCAAAATTTTTAAAATTGAAATAAATTATTTATAAACTGGACACATCGCCAATTTTCTTGAAATTTGGTATAGTGGGGATTTTGGGACCCTAATTATGGATCTGAGATTTTTTTAGACTCGTTCCATTTTCAAGATATCCATCATCAAAGTTGAAAATCAAACTAACCATATTTTCACTATATTCCTATCAATATTACTCCTTCCTTTTATATGAAACTCTTGGTATAACACTTAAATTGGCACACAATGTTTTATAAACAACAATTTTTGTTTTTTATTTATTTTACACCGTTTTTCCATCATTAAGTACAAATCTTTTACTCCTAAACAATGCAACCATGTATACACTAATCCATTCCTTTAAGATTTTATGGCTGCCTTAATTTAAAGTGATGCTTTTAAATTAATATACATACTTGGAACACGCGTAAAAAAAACATGTTTTAACTAGGTTTTTGATGTTAAATAAAATATTGTATGCTAACTTAGTGTAAAATCAAGACTTGTAAGGAAAAGAAGGGGAAATATAGTAAAGATATAGTTAATTTGATTTTTATGTTTCATGATATATATTTTAAAAATAAAACGTACCCAAAACAAATTTTTTAGATTCATAATCAGCACCCCAAAAAAATTCACGTATAAAAATAATTCTTTAAAACTGGCGATTAGTCTGGTTTGTAAGTAAATACCGATATTAAAATGTAAAACTGAGTTTTAGGACTTTTTCTTACAAATAAAAATATTCTTTAGTAATTAAGTTTAGGAAAACAAATTAAATTAAACAGAGCAGCCAATTAAAATACAGAATTTGGTTAATAAACCAAGAAATTAGTGCATTTGCGTTAGACCGAGGGTAATCAATACCTTATTGCCAAAGGTCTCTATAAATAAGGTAAAACATATCCTAAATAGCATATTTTATTTTAATTTACCTCTACGTTACAGAACTTTTGGAAAACAGTTTTTAAATTAACGTTTATCACAGATCCCTTTGGATTTAGGTTATGGGTAAAGGCAATTTCGTCAATAGGAATTAAAACACTGCGTTTTGAAAGACATATACGACAGACAATGTTTAAATATTCTGTAGATAAATAAAATTTTGGGACAGGTTTAGTTTTTGAGAAAACATTTTTAAGAGTTTGTTTATACTTAAAAGTTAGGTTAGGATACATGATTTGATTTGACCAAGGAGACAAACCTTTTAAGGTGCGCTTGATTTTTTTAACTTATTGGCACTGGTCCCTTCTGGTCCAATTTGCCAGCTCTCCTCCTTTCGGACTATGCTTTCCAGGGCTTCGTCGGTGGAACATCGGATAGTCGAGCTCGTAGCTACCAGAAATTCAAAAACTTTTTTCCATTTTCTTTTTTGTTATTCAAAATAATCCAATATTGATGCAGTGCATAAATTGTCAGCGGTCAAACCAAGGACTGCTACTGGTATCGCGCACTTCCTCGACCATACGAAAACGTCATGTGTTCAACACCAAAACGTAAAAACATCAGGCTTTATGAATCTGCATTCACAGCGCTTAGGTCCAGAAGAAAGAAGCCCGTACGACTGCTTCAGCCGCCTTTCCGGAAAAGTTATGTAACTTTCTACAAAAACGAGACCGTACTACTTGGAGACCGCGGAAAGAGTTGCTTGAGTTGTTGTTTTTATATTTGTCCGTAAATATAGGTTTATGTTTGTGACGTCACCTTTTTGCATTAATATTTTTTTATCTGACAAAATTTAGGGTTGTCATCCGTCCCGATATATCGGAACGGTCACTGTTAATAGGTCCTATATCCCGTTCATAGCAAAAATATGGGACAAACCGACAAAAGGAATCAACTGATCCCCCTTTCCCCGCTAACTTACCAGAAATCAAGGTGTTCTGACATTGGCTATAAAATTTATGGCAACCGCAACCCTAAAATTAACCAATACTTGCATAAAATAAAATAAAATCACTTAAAGCAAACACAAATAACACCAAAACCGCAAAAAAACTTCCTTAAGCCGGTTGTCCATGAGAGCGGTTTTTCGCTCGCGGATGATAATTCGGCGTAATGATTAGTAAGTGCAAATTTAAAATGCTTTTCTCGCCAGTCACAACGCTGAATTATCATCCACGAGTGGAAAACCACTTTCATGGACAGCCGGTTGTACAATTGTAAACTAAGAATTAGGAAAAGGATTACGTCACAAAATTTAGCGAACACAGGCTTAAATAAAATTGAGCACTCCTTTTTAAAAAGTTTATCTCCTTCATTTTCGATAGATGTCAATTTATTTTAGTACGTTCGTAAATGCTGAACTGCATTATGGTCAATGGGAATAAACTTGTGACCGGCTGCATTTAAAATTGACGCCCGGTAAAGACAAGCGCTCTGAGCAAGACGGCAAGACCTTATTAAGACTGAACATAAGGAACAAATTTGTTTGGCACGTCACAAAATAGGTAGAATTTACCCAGAGTTAGTCGAATCTGAATGCACCCATATGATACAACTATTCATTCGTCCCTAGATAAAAATGCTTTACACAAGCGACAGATCCACAGGGCGGATTCAGATTCGATAAAATTGGGGTATACTTTACCCCAACCGAAGAAAATGAATTTGTACCTTACGTTTAGTTTTGATAAGGTCTTGCTTATTGCGCATGTCTTTATGTGCGCATGTCGGGCGTTTACCGGGCATCGATTCTGAATGCACATGTGAAACTAGTCAAAAAAATTTTTGTCCTAAAATGCTTTTTTCTTTCCTCGATACAGTATGTTAAAGTTTTAAGAAACAAAGGCTTTTTTATTATAACTTTTTTACCACGTCAGATATTTCCACAACATTTGGTACACATTACATTACATTTTTTGCTGTAAAAGTAAAAAAAATACCAGTAGCGTTCGAACAAGATTTGTATTGATTTGAATTTTTTTTTGAAAAAAATAGTACGCCACTGCTTTTTTTTTGAATTTATATTGTTTTTGAAACGTTCATTTATTTTGGGGTTAATTTGGTCTCGTAGTAATTTTCCGTAGATCCAGGGCTACTAGTCAGTGGAGAGCAGTTTTTCTTTAAACTGTCGAAAAAAATAATAACATAGTTTTAATAGAAATCGGGATTTTTTTATTACAAATTATAAACTAAACCAATCCGTAATGCTACAAATACCAAAATACATTTTTATTATTATTTCAATCACTTGCTGAACCATCATAATTCATGCTTTCGAATCGAGATTGCTTATCAATTCTAATTACTTCTTCATTTTGGTATTGCTTTTTGTAAATTAGAAAATCTGCCATTTCTTTTGGGTGGTCATTTTTCACGTGTTTGTGTCGGCTAATAGTATCTCGAAACATTTTTATGCAATATGGACAAGGGAATGGTTTCTCACCTAAAATGAAAACAATATTAGGGAGGTCTGCAAAGCCCCGACCACCTAAGCAATATACATTTTTCATATTGGCATTGATGGTAAAGCATTGGCAATTGGTGGCAATATTATGCCAACATCTGATACGCATAAAAAGTCATCCCTAAATAAACACTCAATTGCCAATAAATTTTACATGCAGGCGTATTGCCGGCAAGCATAGAAAAATGGCGGCATACCAATCCTGACTAAATAAAGCATGCCTTTTTGTTGCAGGCAAATAAATATTGAATTTTTAAAGGCAAACCTTCAACGCATATTTATACTTTTAAAACCATATTAATATCATTGGTATTTAAATAACATTAGAGCAATTTTTTGATCTATTTTATTTATAATGGCAGCTAAACAACATTATTTTGTTATTTTTTTACATAATTTAAAGGAAATGGCCTTTTCATAACATTTTATTGTTACAAATCATGCAAATAAAAATCAAGTCAAACAAAATGATGGTAAAATTAGCTAGGTTAATTTCGACCATAATGAGAAATTCAAATTTCCCGCTTAGCCGAAATACAGATTGGACGATTTTGACAGATGAAGAAAAATCGTTTTTCACCGCTTTGTGCAATCGTTTTCCGAAAGATCCTCTTTGTTTTCTTCGTGGTTTTCTAGCTTTTTAGTTTCTTTTTTAAAGAAAAGAGTTTTTTAATAAACATAATTAAGTGTATTCATTACCTAATTAGAGTGTGTTGTGTGATTGATTGGTGATGCCTAGTCGAGAAGGCGAGTTATTCAAGTAGACTGTTAGGAGCTGTAAACATTTTGTTTAAAACCTTTTAAGTTTGTAGTTACTTAAAAACATTATATGAAATAAGAAAGTTGCCTTATTAAAAGTTTTAAAGACGTGTTAATAAAAAATATTACATATATTTAATAATGTTTTTTTTCGGCATTTAACTCCTTTAAAATATTTCTCCCTATGTTTTGGATCCAAAATTAAATATAAGTGTCCCTTGAATACTTACTATTTTAAAGTGTTTTCTTTTGATTTACTGCCTTTTTTTTAAATTTTATTACATACCTTAAATTTTTTATGGTTTATTGTTACTGTATAAAAATTTATATTATGCAATTTTTTTATTTAACTATTCCTGCTTTTTTTTAATTACAAAATTCTAAATATGTTCTTTAACTTTTGGGACATTCAACTTATAAAACTTGTAATACTTATTTAATGATAAATGCTATTATCCTAAACGCATTTTTTCATCATAACTTATTAATGATGGATGCCATCACAGTATCTGCAACACGTGGCCCAATAATGGCCAATTGCCCACTTTCGTGTCTTTTTGTTATTTTTTTGCCAATAACTTATTATTGATGGATGCCATCATCCTAAACGTATTTTTTTGGCATAACTTATTAATAACACGTGGCCCAATAACGGCCAATTGCCCACTTTCGTGTCTTTTGATACCTTTTTGCCAATGCCTTGCCATTAAAAAGTGTTGGCAATGCCAGTAAATTTAATGTACATGGCCGGCAAAAAATGTTATGTGGGGTGAAGTATAGTTACATATAAGTCTCTATTAAAAACGGCGTTGATTGCCCAAATCTATTGTTTAAATTATGGTCTGCCTAATTTTTAGATAAGTGAACGTTTTTAATAAATAAAAAAATAGTAATTTATGTAACAAGTGCATAAAGTGATATTTTTTTAGGAATGGGAAGTTTGACAGCACGAGCCGTTAGGCGAGTGCGGGAATCCCATGAGTAAAAAAGACACTTTATGCATGTGTAAAACTATATTTTTTCCACGACCGTATAAACATTTCCCAAAATACTATTTTATCCATGTTTTATGTATCTTAACTTAATAATTTTAATTTTTGCAGCACAGACATTATATTGCAACAAAAAATCATAGCCACCTAATTTTTTAAGATACAATTATTCTCTTCATAACTATGCATTTATTAGTTAATTTTAAAAAATTGTATATACTTACTTTTTGTGTAAATAGTACTAAAACAGTATAAATTCCTTTTCAATTTTTAGTCATCCAAATTCATTATTACTATTAATTTTTAATAATTTTTATTAAATTTATTTGCAAACTGTCAAATTTTAAAAGTAGTACACATGAACTAAAAGAAATAATGACGAAATCAAGGGTAACTTGACCGTTTGGTTCAGTTGATGTCGCGTTTACTGTTACATTGCATAAATTGATATTAAAGTTTATTGTAGTAGGCATTAAAACAAAACACTAATTTAAAGTGTGAAAAAATCTATGAAGTGTTAAAAAAGTTACTTTTTTAACACTTTATGTTAACAATGAAAAAAACAGCATTTTTTTAACGGTCGTGGAAAAATACACTTTTAAAACCCTACCAATGGGCAGAGATACCCGATAGGTTGGATAAAGTCGCCCATCTAGGGTCGACAAGGTCGCGCAGCAATTAAGATATTTTTTAATATAGAATAAAACATTTTTATTAAATAAATTAAACCAAATAACTTATCCATTGTTTATTATAAGTCCTAGACATTCAGATTCTTCTAAATAATAAAATTATGGGTATAAGGCTAAAAGGTAAAACCCAACATTTTTCTTTAATAAAAATATTAGAAATAAATAACATTGTTATTTTTAATAAAGTTTTAAATATCTACACAGCTAAATATATGGTTTGGTGCCACCACCTTGGAGCAATTTTCTCTGGGCGATCTAAACCGATAACCGATAAACCGAATTTTTCCTTTAAAATTGCAATTTTCTTGACAAACTTTACGAAACATATTATTTAAATAATGCATAAAAAAATACAATCCATCACCTACATTTTGATATATTAATGATCGTAGTAACGTTTGAATTTTCACAGAAGAAAAAATACATTAACCTGCATCCAAAACGTTTTTCGATAACTGAAGGATTAAAAGCGGATTTGCGGAGTGCAAATCAGCTAAGTTAGCACCTTAATGTTTGTATTGAGTGATAAACATCGGATCGATTAGAGGTTGCGTTTAGAAATTATGACCATGAACATCGTTACCCGCTAGGGGGCTTCCCGGACCTCCCCAATTTTTTTTTTAAAGCAAGCATAAATAATAAGCTGTATGGTTATGCCAAAATTTATTACCAGTTATGTGTACTTGAAGGCTTTGGGGCAAAAACCGCACAAGTCCATTTTTGGGCGAAAATACCAATTTCACGTAGTTGTATTCTCTAAATATAGGCCCAATGATTAGTGCAAAAATCATACAAGTCCGAAGCAAGCGAAAAAATCAAAAGAGAAAGCCCAAAACATATTAATGTCGCTTTGAGAATTTTGGACATAGTCGACGACATAGTTTGGAGGTAAAAGTGGACAAAACCGGATTGGTGTGATTTAAACGTTTAAATTATCTGTGGTGGGGATATACCACGCGGGAAAAATAACAGTTGAATAGTTGTTTTTTGTTGACACCCAAAGTCGGTCTATATAGGGTCGCGACATTTGGCCATATTGCTTTGACGTGTTATGACGTCACATCTCCCATTTTCGACCATGTTGTTCAGTGCCGGAGATATACAGTTTATTGTATTAGTAGAACAACCGTTTACACAACAGTTTTTAATTATTATTAAGTTGTAAATCCTTTTTCTTTAAATAAAACACATTTGGAATTATATCTTTCAAGAATTATCACTTCCAAAACAATGCAAAATGAAATGCGCAAATTCTAGACGACACTGGATTGATAATCAGCTTTGATTTGACCCAGTCTTGCCAACTTTTCTCCGTGGAGTGCCCTTCCTTGCGTCCCCAACCTCGAACCGCCTAAAAGTTGAGGATGTGTCGCAACCTTATAAATATAAACTAACCTTGGTTGACACCCAAAAAGTTTTGCCTTCTTGATATTACTTGAGATATTAAAACGGTCTTAACCGAACATTTAGCCCCTATTTACAGCCTAAAAATTTTGTGGTTAAACAAAACCTCAAAGTTTGCTATCTCAAATTGAATTCTGTTGATATCTGGGAGCGTTTACTCATTACCAAAAACAAATATACAGCAGTTTTTTCCTATTAAAATCAAGAATAAAGGAGAATAAAGTAATAGATGCTAGAGTTTTAGTACAGAAATATGTTCCAAAAGCTGATGATATTTTAGACAAAGCTACTGAAATCTTAAAAATATCGGAAATTCAGACAAACCCACCTATGATTTAAACTCTTTTTAACACGCTTTTATTAGCTTGGGTTGTATCTATCTATCTATCTATCTATGTAACGGAATCTTTGAGCCTAATTTTTACCAACTTCCAGCGATTCAATTTCTTTGAAACTTTGCAGACGTATCAAGGACCGATGACAATGCAATAATTTAAAAACAGTATCCCGTTATCCTGATTAGGACCGCCAGGATAAATAAATTCCTTTACAGATCCTCTGTGAAAGAGTAAGCGAGCTAGAGCTAGGCAAGTGATCTGCGCATGCGTGCAGTTTCAGTCTTACTCGTCAATCGAGGCACTCGACACAGCGCAAGGCCAACAGACTTTGTTCCGCACAAACTTGTTCGGAGTAGTCGCATGCTCAACTCGCTCATTCCTTATACATACGGCGGGAGTAACAATGAGTCTAATACATGGTAATTGCTGTTTATAGCCGATAAAGAAGGAATTCAAAAACTAATTGATATATCGAACTAAAAATGAAAAATAAATAATAGTTTAAAAAAACTAAAAAAACACACTTTTATATGCAACCGAACTAAAAATTAGAAAATAATTTTTCATTACAAAGAGTTTGTCACTTCAGAATAAAAGCGTGGGGTGCTTAATATATTAAATGTTATAATTATTCTATTTGCAAATATCTATGAGGGAAAAGTTATGAAAAAATAGTAAAATGCACCCCACGCTTTTTACTCTGAAGTGACAAACTCTTTGTAATGGAAAATTATTTTCTAATTTTTAGTTCGGTTGCATATAAAAGCGTGTTTTTTAGTTTTTTAAACTATTATTTATTTCGATTACGAATTAAATGTATGTGTGTTTATTTTTAATAAATATGTATTTTTATAACTTTTGTGATTCATTTGAGGCAAAACGGACAAGTCAAAACTTTTAAAAAATTTCCCCTTTCTGTGTTTTTTTAGAAAGACGCCTAATAAACTAAATTTTAGCGTCTATGAGAACTATAAATACAAACAAACGACAAATTTTGTGTATAATAATTATTATTCATATTCTATACAGTTTTCTTTGAATTTTCAACAATTTCAAAATCTGGACTTGTCCGGTTTTGGCCCCAAAGTCGGCAGAAGTAGAAATATCTTATTATTGTCCATAAAATAAGTATATTTTATGGAAAAAGTAACACGTTGAGTAGCGAGACATTATTAGTTGCTCACAAAATGTTCCCCACCTGAGAAAAACTTACCAGCCGCGCCTGTGTCTAAATTTTGTTTATATTGTTATTTAACAGTTTTAATGAAAAAACTTTATTACCTGTATGAGATCGCATATGGATTCTCAATCCATGACTGTAGAAAAATGCCTTGTCGCAAAATTGACATTGCCACGGTTTTTTTCACCGTGCATTGCCATAAGATGGACCTTCAGGTGATTAGGTTGTTTAAAGCCTGTTCCACATTGTTGGCAAATGTAGGGCTTCTCGCCTGTGTGAACCCGGATGTGACTATCGAGCTGAGATTTCATACTAAATTCTGCATTGCAGGTTTGGCACCTAAAAATATTTTTCTTAAAGTGAAATTTTACGTGTTCCAGTTTATATTATAGCGGGTGACACCGGAAGTTGTGTATTATCTTTAAAAGTTTCACATTAAATTATAAGCTTAGAACTACATTTTTGCCACAATGCACAAGCTCAAATTTAGTTCCATTTCAGTTGTCTATACTCTTTGTTGTGATACATTAAAACATTGGTGTTCATATTTTCGAAATGGAGGCCAGAAATGACCTAAAATCCACCCTTATATGGTCAATATTAGTGTTTTAAATTAATTAATATACAGTGTGTCCAGAAATGGACTTAACTATACCTATATTTTTTATTTATAATTTCTCGAAAAAAATTTATTCTTTATAAAAAGTTTTGCTTTGTTTAAAATGCTAAAAGCTATAATATAAATTGCCTTATGATATGTGTGATGGCTCAAAATGGCGAAACTATTATTGCGAAAAAAAAATAAGAAGAAAATATATTCCCACATGTTTGTGAACGTTTTGTCGGTCACTGTGTACATTATATAATGTTTGTTAAAATTTATTTTTTATCTACCATACTGGTATACTTCCAAGTGAAAATGACGCACCGCTTTTTAACAAAAAATAAATACACGTGATATCTTCCCTACGCCCCCTCCCCCTAGTGATGTTTAGTTATTTTTCCGAGCCCCTCCCACCCTTGTTTAAGCCTCACCTGATTAATGGACGACCCCCAACCCATATCTTCTAAAGAATTAGACATATCAAAATGAGATTTGGTATAAGAAAATGGTAAGAAAACAGAAGAGTTTTCGCATATCTCTCACTTTTTAATTACTTCCGGTTAAACAGAAAATGACTTCAATTTTAAATTTATAAATGGAACACCTTGTATTTTTACCATTTTTAGATTTCTGAGACAATTCTAAATAGTAATTTAACATTATAAAAAGTTTTTACGCCATACAGGTGGTCATAATCTTTTATTTATGACTCTATTTAATCCCTTCACAAATAAATTGATACAGTTAAATTCTTCAAAAAATCCTTTATTTGAAATGTGATTCTCTAAAAAGGGTTGCTATTCGAAAAATTAAAGGTAGACATGAAAATGTTAATTTGCCAAATTATTTTATTCTTATCTTTTATATTAGTCACTAAAACTTTGCAAATGGCTCTAAAAAAATTAGGTAGTCTAAAAAACGCTTTAAAATGTCATATTCTGACATAGAATTGTCTTGGAAATCCAAAACTGTTAAAATATACAAAGTGTTCCAGTCAAAAACTCAAAATTGGAGTCACTTCCGGTTAAACCGGAAGTGGCTGGAAAGTGAAAAATATGCTAAAACTCTCCTTTTCCTAAACCATTTACCTGTACCAAGTCTAATTTTGATATATATAATACTCTAGGAGTTATGGCTATGCGGAGCTTGGCTGGATGTATAGATGAGACTTTGAGGTCTGCCTACTTCGCTTTGTTTCACTCCGTTATGTCCTATGGCATAATGGTGTGGGGTGGTGCGGCGTCGGCGGACCTCATCTTTCGACTACAAAGGAGGGCTGTAAGAGTAATTTCGGGGATCGGGTATAGGGATGACTGCAGGATTGCTTTTAAGCAGCTTGCAATACTAACTCTTCCCTCTGTCCATATTTTGGAAAGTTTGTAGCACCATGTAGCGCAAACCATATAGAGAATGAAAAATGCCACCCGGTACACTTACTTCTTTGGTTTTTGATGGGTATATTTATGGTTGTAGGCCGCCTCTTTCGTAATCCACATTTTATCACACGATGGATGAAAACATTTAAATATCCGGTGAATCTCCCGATGGTCTATTAATTCTTTTCTAGTTTCGTATGTTACGCCACACACATCACAAGTGTAGTCCTTAAACTCTGGATGGACTTCGCAATGTTTTAAATAATGAATATATGACATGCATGTTTTTGTGCAGAAATTACATTCGTATATTCCTCCTTCCCTTTTCATTTGAGCTGTCCAGGTGTGTTGCTGAAACCAAAATACTTATTATATGGTCGCGTAACGACAGCGCACTTTAAAACTGATTTATCACATTCAAAAATATATTAAATCATACGTATAATACACCAAATTCTTTGTCTTGGATCGTACAATCCGAATATGTAACTTGCCTTGCTATAGTGTAAACTTTTAGTAGGTAAAAACCGTATAACCAAATTATATGCCTTTTTTAATTAAAAAATATCCGTTTATAATTGTAATAACTTTGCTACAAATAATATTTTAATTAAAAATTAGCCTTAGGTTTAAAGCTTGTAATTTCTCTTCAATTTGAGGTATTACAGAGTATATCTCGGGTTCTAACAATAAGATCAATGTTTATAAAACGTCATTTTGTAGATTTTTGAAGGAACAAATTATGTTCGTAAAAACTTTTCCATCTCTTTTAGTTTAGGAGCTAGAGCCTTCTAAACAATTACATTGTTTATAACAAATTCCCGTCACTTCTTACACAAAAGCAAGTTCTTAATTCGAATTTAGCGGGTAAAAATTTATAGGACTACACTCTGAAACTCCGTGGAATGCGATCGGCCACGAAAAAGCCCTGGCCCCTAGACTAATACAGACATATAGTGTGTTCCAGGATATGTGTTACAAGACGACAAATGAAACAAAATTGTTTAATCGGCATTTTGGAAAAACTGGTTGTTTGATCTAAAACTATTAATTTCCATTTTTACCTTCGGTTATACAGAGTGGCGCACCACAAACGTCTTGGTTTCTAATACAAAAACGTTATTATTTTTTAAAAAATATTTAGTTAAAGCGATCAGAGTCAATTTTTTGCCAATACTAAACTATTGATATTTACGGCAAAAAAGTTCGTAGTCCTCAAAAAAAACGCATTTAAAGACACAACGTGCCGCCTAAGAACGCACATGTTTCACGCGTTGACGGGAATAAAAAATGATGGTTACAAATTTGCGATAAGAAGTTTCAACTTGTTTTCTATGACATATAAAAAAAATGTTTTAATTTTTAATATCTTTATTAACAATATTCGACTTAAAATATTAAAATGTAAATACTGACAAATTATGCTAATTGGACTCTGATCGTTATTCGCCGCGATCCTTCATTTTTTTACGTGCATTTATGGTTATATTGGGGGCATAATTTAAAATTATAAAGAATTATACAAGGTGCTAAAAAAAAACATCCATATCAAACTTATGTTTTTAAAATAAAACACCCTGTATATTAGTTCATTTTTGGATTGAAGGAAAGAAAAGGGAGGGAGGATTAGTTTCATCAGCGATCACTATACCAAAATTAAAAGGTTTTTAAGATATTTATGATTAAAAAAAAATTATGTCAAAAACAAAATTTTAATATATCCTACTTTACCTACACTTGACCCTGTATATTATGTTATATTGCTAATATACACCATAACCTAATTTTAATTTATTTTTTGCTAGAAATTATACAGGGTGTCCAGAAACTTATATTTAATAATAGCTACCTTAGAGTGCAAATAACTCGCTTATTTTAAAGAAACACCCAGTATTTTGTTCCATTTTTGGATTTTAGTGACAAAAATAAGTTAAGTTTATTCAACAATTCCTATGCCAAAAATGCAACGTTTTTAAAATATTTAAGATTTTAAAATAATTCATAAAAACAACAAAACTGTATATGTTCCAAGAATCTTAAAATTTAAATTTTTCTCTTTAAAAAATTTAACATAAGCCATGATTGTTTCAAAAAATAATGGAATTATTTACCTTTAAAACTATACTTGCCTTGTTGTATTTTTTGTAGCGGTTATGTAACAATCTTTCATCAATTTTAGGCGTTCAACCAATTATAACCGCGGTAATAATTGGTGACAACTTTGACGTATAATACATTGTTTAAACGTCAACATAACCGATTGGTAAATACCGTTTTAGAATTGGTTCTTCACCTAAAATAGATGTTTGATTTTTAAATTATATTCTTAATCGTCGTGAAGTCAATTTTATGTAGGTCAATAGATCCGTTGTTTTTTATTCTTTTCTTTAAATTATTTTTATGATTCATCAAATGAATGGAATGAAAAGAAAAAATAGTTAGTCTACAACTTGTGTTAGGTGTTTAAGTGGTTACCATCATGAATCTCGTTAAAAATTCTGAAATGAAGCAAAAAGTGCAAAGTCGGTTTTGGTCTGTCTGCAGTTCAAGTCTAAATTATGAAGAACTTATGCTTTGTGGCTTTATAAAGTTTCTCGGAACGCTGACTGTTATCATGCTTTGTGTTATTTAGGTTGCTAGAGAATGCCTTCTTGTAAAATTTAATGCATAATCAGGTAATCTTTGTAAATACTCTTCGCCAAATTGGATCTAGATACCCATTTTTATCAGCTGTTTGACCGAATTGCAACACTATGCTCCTTGATTTAAATCGGGAATATGTGTTAATGTTTAATATGGAAAATTCTGATGCTGAATCCCCCACAGAACCTTTTGAAAGTTCTAATAACGCCCAATACAATGGATCATATACAAATAATAACTCCTGTAATATACTTGTTAATTTGTTCTATCACTCTTTTGTCAAAACTCTATACCAATATTATAAGAATGTTTAAATAGTAATATTATTTATATAAAAATACAGGGTAGCAGCACAAATTACCAGAATACCCAGATGCGAAACTAAGCGTGTTCGTTGAAATTTCTCACCACTATCGTCCCTCCCACTGCGTGGTGGATATACACCCACGATTTAGTACGTGACCTAATGCTAATCTAGGTGTCAGTTAGTCCCATACTTTTGTTGGTATAGAACGTGAGCATAAGTTAGTTAATTGTGTTTTGTTGTTTGTGAACTTTTATGTTTTTTATTATTAGTGTTAGTATAGTGGTAAATTTTTACCGTTTAATATGGGATATAAATGTGTATATTTATTCTGTTCCTCCATCACCGGGAGCGGATCACTTTTAGATTCCCAAAGGGCCACTATTTTAAGACTATTTAACATAAATACAAAGCTTTTAAAAATTACTTAGATATGTTACTAAAGTTATTGATATTAATCAGTATGTTCCTAAACACAGGAAAATATTTTAAATTTAAAAAATGAGGTGTTTTTCAGTATTTAAAAAAATACATACTTCCAATAAAAAAAACAAATCAATTAGGTTTGGGTATTACTAAGGCAACATCTGCTTTGCTTTAAAATATTGCGTCGGGGTTTCTTTAGAAACTTGTGTTACTCGGCTTTCAATTATTCTGTTTTAATCCCCAGTTACACAAAACTTTTTAATACACAATTAAGCAAAAACGGAATACCATTAATTAATTTAATAAGCACTTTTTATGCAAGTTTTTTTTTTAAATGGCTTTTTGTTAAAACATTCTAAACCCCCATTAGTTTAATCGTTTTTAAAAATGTTTTGTGCAACCAGGTATAGACATTTTATTACAGGTTGTCACATCTACTAACAATATTTTACCGTTCAAAGAATGGATAAAATTTTTAGTTTGTAATATTTTTTAATAAAGAAATATTTAAATTCCCAATTAGTGTATTATTCTTTTGTTCCGTTTTCCACACACAGAAAAAGCTGCATAACTGGTTACTATAAAAGTCTATTTCTCCTTAGCGCCTTGGTGCGGTTTAACCTTTACAAATTAAAAATATTACGATCCATACATTGGTGCAGATTTTCCATTTATTCTTTCTCAAGGTTATAAAAACAAGTAAGCGTAATTTGCCGCACTTTCGCATATGGATATTCTGATAATTTGTGGTAGCAGGACCTAAGTCAATAGCCCAATGGCATAGTATATTGTATTGTGTTCATACATGTCTTAATAAATAAAAAAAATGTTCTTTATCTAGCTAACTTACCTTTGGATTTTTTGGATATTTTTTAACATTTATGCCCTGGTTTATTTTATGAACCTTTTGTATATGTTTTCTAAGTCCATAATTTGAAACACAACCTAAAAAAAATACAATAATTAAGAAAAAAAAAACAACCTTTTAATTAAATACACTAAAAAGAATAAAATAAACTTGTCTTTTAAAACTTTTACTATCAGCATACCGGTTCAGCTAAGTGAAAAGGTATATTGGCCAGTTAAGGTACGCGCACATACGTCGGCATCGGACGGACGGTACGGATCGGAAAAAATAGTTTTAGTGATATTAAATGACACACACGCACATGCGAGTTATGGTCAAACCATAGGTAAATATTGAAAGTTAGCGCCTTTTCATCCGGGGTCTAAACCACTTGGTTAAACCCTCCGGTAGGAATCGGCTTAACTTCTTGTGAAATAACGCCATTTCTGACCTTTATTGCACATATAAAACGGTAATGGCCGGATTTTAATTAAAGTTGCTGCACTGCTTCATTTAATTTTACTAAAACTATTTTTTCCGATCCGTTCCGTCCGTCCGATGCCGACGTATGTGCGCGTACCTTAAAGCAACTTTAAAGCGGGACCGATGCACAGTGAGTTAAGCGATAGGAATATCTGGACAAAAATCGTATCAGTCTTATTGATCTAAAATAGTCCTGGTATTAATAATTGAGTGGGGTACCAATGGTATAATTATATTACAATATTGTAATACAGGGTGATTCAAAAATCGATCACGAAACTTAAGGGGTGTTTCTACTTGACAAAATAAGGTAGAGCTTCATGTAATTTTTTTCAAACTGTCATTCGTTTTCGAGTTACAAGCCGTCAAAGTGTAATTTTTATTTTGGTTTTTTCGCCATATTGCATTTATTTTTTAACTAATCCAGTTGATATTCGGCACACAAATCGAGCTTTGCAGATTCTAAAATTTTAGGACAAAAGTACTTTTTTAAATATCGCCAGAGGGCACTTTACCTAAAACTTAAAATTTATTTACATCATAACTTTTTATTTTGACAGATATCGCAAAGCTGGGGGCGCCATTTTATAGGCAATCAAAAACTTAAAAAATAAGGTACTATTTATTAAAGTCGGTAAACCTGACCGTTTAGGCACCAATAGACATCAAAGTTTTTATCAATTTCAATCAAATTACCTACATACATACAGAGTGTCCAGTAACTCAACCGACAAACGATTCTACAACAGAAAAGAAGAAAAAACTTCCTATAAACATATGTCCTCTGAGTTTAAAGTATAGCTTACACTTACTTTATTTAATATTATACATTAAAAAATAAAAATCAAAATTTTGACAAGCTGTCATATTAACGGAAAAAATAGCAGAGACTCTAAACTTGGCAGTGGTAGTCAGTGTAAAAATAAGGTATCTCTCGAAGGTATTTTGCTAGTTAATTTTAAACACTCTAACTGCAATACAATTAGGTTTTTGCATCGAGGACACCTTTTACTTGATACTAATATGGTAGAAAAGTATAAAAAACTTGGTCGGCGATATTGAATTAATGTCACTTTAATTCTGAGCTACTATCAGCAAACTCTTTCATTTAATACCCATCTTGTGGGTTTCGCCATGTTGGATTTAGAATGACGTTACACAGCTATTCATGCATCATTGTCGTCCAAACTAAACGTCTATACCAAATTTTAGGTCAATCTGTTAAAGCTAAATACTTTAAAATCGAGATTTTACCCGTACATACATACATACTAGGGCTGGCAACCGAAACCGGTTTTTCGGTTAACCGGTTTTCGGTTAACCGCGGTTTTGGCCAAAACCGAAAACCGGTATTTGAAAACCGGTTTCGAATACCGGTTAACCGGTATTTGAAAATCCGGTTTTCGAATATCGGTTAACCGGTTTTAAAAAAGCGTTTTCAAATACCGGTTTTCTGGATAATCGGTTTTCGAATACCGGTTTTTAGGATAATCGGACCAAAATCGAAAAGCGGTTCTTCGAATATCAATTAATAGGTTTTTGGTTGATTGCGGTTTATATCTAAAAAAGAAAAACTGTTCGTTTTGTAAAATCGAATATTGGTTGACAGATTATACAGGGTGGTTCATTTAACCTTAGACAGGCAAATAACCAGAAAACGGCGCATTTTAGAAGAAAATGTTTCTTGTATGAATTGTTTGAAATGAAGGGGCAAATTTAATGGTATTATTAGTTTGTGACCTTGACTAAATTTTTTTTTTAATATTCATATCAACTTTGTTTTTTCAGAAGGAAACTCCAATTTTTTATTTTAATAATACACTAAATTAAAATTTAAAAATCACCACTTTTCTTTTTCTGTTTTTTATTAACCAATAAACCAAGAAAAAACACCGAAAATAGAATACCAATTTTAAATAAAGAGGAAAAAATAAATTATGTATGTATGTATGGAATTTTTACCTTTTAGAATCTTGCATTTTATTAACAGGGAAGTTGTATTTTCATTCTTATTTATATTTAACCAATTTCTTTTGAAGAATATTCTAGGATGAATAATGATTATCACTTAACACCACAGCTCATGGGCAAATCCGTAATCAACGCAAAAACGATTAATAGAGAATAATTACTTTCCGATATTCTGTTAACTGTGGTTTAGAAAAGCCTTTTTCGGTTTTGAGAACCGTTTTCGGTTTTCGGTTTTAAAGACCGTTTTCGGTTTTCGGTTTAAAAACCGATATCGGTGTATCGGTTTTAAAAACCGGTTTTTAATACCGTTTTTAATACCGGTTTTTAAAAATTTGTGTTCCGGTATACAGCTATAATTTTACACCCTCCTAAAAATGTATTTTTTTAATG